>JBBMJY010000012.1:3518043-3535759 GCA_037833715.1 Toxotes lorentzi | reverse complement strand
CATCGTGACCTGTTTGGACTGCACTGCATATTGTCCCATCCAGTCAGAGGTGTCACGGTGCTGTCAGATAATCTCTTTGAGCAGAAGTGAATGAATGAGCGAGTGTGAGTAAGTTGTAACTCAAGGCCCTTTTGTCAGTAGGAGTTTTAATGGGTGTTCCACTGAAATCATCTATGGGTGTTTGTCCTCCCACTGAATGAGGTGTTGAGCGGTAAATAGCCATAGGCTCAGTCAGTAGCTGACCTGAGGTCAGATACTGGACGTTTCCTTGGCAGGGCCTGTAAGCCAGACTTCTCAGTGTCTGTGTGATTTTCCACTTTCTGTGGGTGTTCTGACCCCTGAGGTCAGAACAGAGCAAGGATGGTCCGACTGAACAAGAACTCTACAGTCTTCAAGAACTGTTCAAGTCAGCCAAGCTTTTTTTTTTTTTAACCCAATAAAGAAGAGTTTCAACTCATAATCAGATGATCATGAGTCTTACTACCTCAGGAATCAGTGAGTTGTGTCAGGATAAACAACCAGCACAACCCTTGTAACCAAACAGAACACTGTGCAAACAGGAAAGTAATGACTTTTCAGGTGAATTTCATGCTGACAGAGTGAACAGCATGTATAGGCTTGCACATATGACCTTTTTCCCACCCACACTCTATCTGACAAAAGTAAGAGCAGGGCCTGGCAGGGCATTTGTCAGACTGCAGGTGTGACTGTCTTGTGACTTCCCAGACTAATGGTCCATTCTGGTCAATGGCATTATTACATGACGTTGATAAGTGTGGTGTAGTAGGCTTAGCTCTGCCACTCCAAAGCCCAGCACTGCCCCAACACTGGAGACTGCCACTCATTGAGAGATTTTTAAACAGTATTAAAGGTGCATTTCCATAAGGAAATCTCCAAATCTAAAAAACAATTTAGATACTTAATTTAATAAACATGCATAGTTTTTCATTTTTCTGTTCATGCACTCAGTTCTAACTTGGTTATATTTGTTTTTTTAAACACCAGAACTCATTGTTTTATTCTTGTTTCAGTCTGATTTTAATCATAAAAATTTCCCAAAAGAGAGCAGACAGGTCTGAACTGATTTTCACTTAGATTTCATCTTTCCTTTTATCTCTTTTTTTGTGTGTGAGAGTGTCTCCGGCTGTTCATCGTGTTTTACAGTAAATGAAGGGCTCCTGCAGTGAAGACAGCCAAGAACAAAACAGTAAATGGTTTCCCTATGATATTTTTATAATGTAGTTTTCAAAATGAAAACTGATAAATTTACTGATTTTTTAAAGAAAAATAAACAGTCATAACCTATATCTGTATACACAATGATAACTTTACAATACTTTGATGAGATCTGAAGCCATCAGTTTGTTAATATGTCTGGGAACAAACCACATTCTGCCCCTCGTAGGAACAGAGATAAGCATGTAGCCCGGAGGGGAATGATTCACGGTGGGTGATGACGGTCCACGTAATCACAAACATTAAACATTCCTGACACTGGGCCAGAACCTTTGATGTAAGTGGTGTCATTGCTGAGAAAAGATGGAATGATGTTTCACATCAAACATTTCATTGGGATGTCTTCAAAAACTGAGCCTTTATTTTATTCTATCAAGTATTATTCTATTTATATTTTTTATTTATACTTTTATTTAGACTCTTTGTACATACTTTTTATTTAGATTTGGAGTAACACCACTTCTAGGCTGCTATAATTTTGTTGTATTCTTGTACAATGACAATAAAGGCTTCTGATTCTGATTCTGATTAGTATTTTAAAACCATTTTAAAAATATGGGATTTAACCTGATTCAATATCCAACAAGAGCCAGGGAAAGAAATTAAAAGACCTCTGTCAGTTGAGAGATGATGGTTAGTTGCAACCATTCGTAACTAATGGTACCATTTTGTACAAATTGTGCAACATAAATTTTCAGGAGTCAAAATGCCATTAAACACAACATACAACACCCTTATCTAAACATGGACTGTTTTCCCAAAACCATGACCATGTTGATTTCACATGAAATGAATGGTTTAGTGACAGCTGGCATAAAATGATGCTTAGGCTGTGCCAAGAAACATAAGCAAAGAGGAAAAACATTACTGTGCTTCACACACCTGGATGAAAGGTGTTCTTGTTGCGACTGGACCTAGAGAAACAGTCCTTAAAAGGACAGGTCCTTAAACTAAATTACATTTTGGGAAATATTCTTTTTCCTATATTTTTCTGAGAGTGAGCTGAGACGATAGATACCAGTCTCATGTCAGTGCCTAAAGCACCGAGCTGGAGAGGGGGGTAGAGTTCGCTTTGCAACTGGCATAAATGGCTGGAAGCAGGAGGAAACAGCTGGCCTGACTTTCTACAAAGTCTAGAAATGTACATGTAATAAACATATTGTACCAGTGTGTTTAAACCCTGCACAAAAACAGTTTCTGTCTCTGTTTCTTGATGAACAATACCAAGAAGGTATTTCTGTGCAGCATGTCTTTAGTGTGAGTTGCCAGAAAAAAGCTGATAAGCACAGATTTTAGTATAGGACTCACGACATGGCATGACAGCACATAACTCCCTCTGAAACATCAAACGTTTTTAGGTTTCTTTTTTACATTTAGGTTGTGTTCTTTTCAAAAAGTGAGAAAAATGTTAATGTGTGACCTTTAGAGATGATGGTAAAATGTAAAAGCTTTTTCCACCGGCCTCCAGTCTTAATGCTAACTTAAGATAAGCTAACCATGTTCTGGCTCCAGCTCCATACTTACACACAGATATGAGAGTAGTAAGAATTTTCTTATCTTTTCCCAAAACATTGAACAATTCCTTGTATAACCTTGTATTAGCATTGAAAATGTGTTAATGTTTTTTCTGTTTCACATTGGTTTAGATGGGAAAAGCACTGACACAGAACCCTACAGGAATCTCCATCATTTATTTTACAGATCCAGTGGGTCTGAAACTTGAATCCCATTATCTGCTCTATGCAAGTGTCATCTCCATACCTTAGTCTGTGTTTTCTCTGTCGGGCGTTTCAGCCATCAGGACCAGACATAACCCTGCAATTATCACTACCATTCCAAGACAAAAAAAAAAACCCTAAAACTGGCCAACCACAAAAAGCTCTGTCTGTCCGTATCTGAGGTTACTCACTTCAGAGTGTATGATATTTATCTTGTAAGCAAAATACACCTTTTTGTCTTCTGTCTTGATTTTTATCTCTGGTTCTCACAACTGTCCCTGTAGACACACAGCATTTTACTGCAAAAAGAATGCACAAATAGGCCTATATGCATTTTTCATCCACATTATTATTATTGTGAAGCGTGTTTTGAAGACATGCTTTATTGCTATGCTTAGAGGGAATCCTTTTTGTTTGCCTGCTCAATGACAGTACAAGAGCTGTTTTTATTTCATCAGGAGCTCTTTATACTTTAATATCCTGCTACATGTTCCTTCCTGAAAAACAAACAAAAAAGTGAGTGCAGAGGATGAGAATGAACATGAACACTGACACCGTTAAGGAGGAACTGTAACAGAAGACAAGTTGATACTGGTACAGGAGCGGAGTACAAGGGTGGGAAAACAAACTATCATTTCTAAATATCTTTCTAAACCTAAGTATTGTTGTTCAGTGGTTTAAGAAAGGTTAAGCTTTGATGACAGACTTAAAAACATAACACAAACACAAGCTTCCCTGCATTTTCTTGACTTTAAATCACCAGAGAAAGAAAACACAAAACTGCAAAGAATGTCAAGAAAAGAAAAGGTGGATTTCTGTCGTTGTCCTTGTTTTAAGCGAATAACAAGTAGCTTTAGTGGTACCGTGTGTGTAATGTGCTTGTGTTTAAAACCTGCTGGGGTGCTCCTGGAATATGTTTACTGGTTTAGAAAAGTCATTGTTCTTACGTATCTACTGAGGAGACTGCGAAATGCTCCTTTGTTTGGCCATATCCTTTATGGGAGGGGGACAGCCAGACACACATCCGGCTCTGTAGGATAGATAACATGCTGTACCGTACATAACATCTGGAGCTACGTAACACCTCAAAAACTCTTATCTGATTTAACTCAGAGAGTTTGTCCACATTTATTAACCATCAAGGCTGTAAAACACTACAAATCATGTACTTTGCATGTTTGCGGATCTTTTTTTCTTTTTTTTTTCAGCGCATGCTTTTCATACCCTTCCAGGAAGCCATCAGTATCCATTTTCGTACTTGTGCAGAAATGAATGGAAACCAACAGATGCCTGGAATGGTATAAAAATATCTTTAGGTTTAAAACACTCTCAGTGAAATGACTACAGTCAGAGGAAAGGTGTCTTTTCTCTAGGAGTGATGTGACCTGATCTAACGGACTGTGATTAAAGATGAAAGGATTTCAGGAAACTGGCTTCACCCACTCTGAGACACTGAATTCTCCAAAAGTGATGACTCTAACCCTTCCTGATATGTCAGGGGTGGGGATTGTAACACAACTGATAACATGTTGTAATGAGTCGAACGTGGGTGTCAAATTGAGAAATGTTTGTTTATGCAACTTAATTTTGTTGACGTTTGATGGGACAGCTGCTTACCTCGCCCAAACCTATTTTTGTGGTATAGCTTCACACCCATGTATCCACCTTCAAAGATTCTGACTGGTGTTATCTATTATTATTAACAAAGCCACTGAAAAGCATTGTAGCTGATACAAGTTATGCCTCAGTGTCACTTCATTCAGTTGTTGTCTAAAAACTACTAAAAACACTTAGAAGAAATGCATCGTTTTGATTTTAAATTATTTGGGGGGTAGTGTTGAAATAAAGGGGTAGAAGGTTTACTAGTTTTATCAGTAAACTCCAAGTCATATTTAGTATAATTCATGTCTATTTTTTTTTTTTAATCTAGTTTTATTCAACAAATTCTGAAAATCCTCAGGTTTCTGAATCTTCTCTGAGTTCTCTGAATTTACCAACTTTGGAGGTTTTGGAGAACAAAGGCATGCTGTGAGCAGTGCTGCGGTTTAGGCCTGTGGAAAAGAGGGAGGTGACTCAGGATGAGGGGGAGTGGTCTGAGGGGCGGACCTGAGGGCCCACAAGGTTTATATAGTTAAAGAGCTTCCCTCTCGTCCTGCCTTGTGTCTGTGAGCTCCCATTTGTGCCTGTCCAGCCTGTACCTCTCTCTCTTACTCACAGTCTGTTTCACTGAGTCTCACACTCTACAGCAACAATGAAAACCTCCAAGCAAACTACATATTCTATGCGCTCCTCCACCAGTAGCAGGTCTCCTGCTATGTCAGTCACCCGTACCTCTGCTCCTGTCTACAGGGCCCCCACTATCCACGGTGGGGCCGGTGGGTCCCGCATCAGCGTGTCTTCCAGCGTGCGCAGTGGGTTGGGAGCTGGGATGGGAATGGGTTCCGGAGCAGGGGGCTTCTCCAGCAGCATCCAGGTGAGCTCCAGCGGGAACAGCGGCGACATTATGGGCAATGAGAAGTTCGCCATGCAGAACCTGAACGACCGCCTGGCCAACTACCTGGAGACAGTGAGGAACCTGGAGCAGGCCAACCTCAAGCTGGAGCTTAAGATCAAGGAGGCCCTGGAGAAGAGTGGACCTGACTTCAGAGACTACAGCAAGTACCAGGCCATCCTGGACGACCTGAGGAAGAAGGTGAGTAGGGGGTCTGGGGGAGCATGGTGAGAGCAGACAGGGGAATGTGCATGTGCTGATTTATTAAGTGTTGAACAAAAGCAGAGAGGGAAGTTGGACAGAGGGTGGGAGGGAGGCTATGGAGGACGTGTGAACTGAAAGATGAAACCCAGGGAGAGTTATGAGATGGTGAACGCTTTGAGAAGAAATTACGTTAATTAAGCGTTACTGAGCGAGAAATGGATAAAACAGAATAAGGCAGAATACATTAAGAAGGCATTTTACAATACAGATGTGTTTCATTCACAGCAATATACTCCATTCCCCTTACCTAAATGTAGCTCCATCTGTACTTTGAGTTACTTTCTGTAGACTCCTAACAGAGGGGGGTTGACTTGGTTCCTGCTGGTCCTTGGCACAGTTCCCACTGATACACTACAGGCCAGGGGCCGAGGGTTGGACCGGAAACAGTATGGAGGAGGAATGTTGGAGCATCAGGGGTCAGAGAGACAGGAAAGCACAGAGAAACAAAAAACAAGAGAGTCAGGGGACTTTACAGAATATAAAGGGTCAATTTGCAGGCCCATACATCATGACTTTAACTACCTTTTTCCTTTGTTCGGTGTAATACAAACAATGTGCTGTTAGTTTAACACTGGGGCTGAACATATAGTAAAATTATTATTATTGTGTATACACAACACAGAAGCTGATAAGAAAAGACTCACTTTCCTTAAAGTGATCTTTCAAGGTGGAGTTTATTAGTTCAGTGACTTTATGTTCTGCATTTTGTAATTAATTAATTAATCTGACAACTCTATTAATTACCTGATACACCTCATACAAATACATCTGGCACAGTGCAAAAAGATTTTAGAACTGATAGAAAATGAGGGAATTACACAACCAGGAACATTTGTCAATCATTCGTCCAGGTTTTGCTCCATTGAATGCGAAAGAAAGAACAACCTACTGACTGAAAGAGAAACTGGGCTGTGTAACCCTCCACTTGCAGCAACCCTTCACTGAAAACTACATTTTCCTTTTCAATTGAGTCGAGTTCCGTTTCCTAAGGAGGTATTCTGGTTTAGCTCCACTGGACCCGAACTTACAGATTTCTCAGAAATACAGACAAATATAGAGAAATACAGACACACTGTTCTCACTGTAAGAATGTGTGCATGTCCACAGAGGTCATGTCTTTTTCTGTCTTTTTCCTTGTGGAAGCAACAGAAAAAACAGCATGAAGGTCAGCTGACACTCCTTTTGAAATGATGACACAAATTAAATGGAAAAATGTTTGTTTCCCTAAATCTTATAATTTTCATAACATTACATAAGAGCAAATCTCTTGAAAATTAGGTTATATTTATTATACTAACAGCCAAGGGCCCCAGTTCATCCAAACAGTCTAGGGTCAACACAGCCTCATTTATCTTCTGGCATGGTGCAGATATTACTCAGATGGTGCCCTCCTCCTCAGTCCCCATCTGACAAAACACAGACTCTCACAGCCACATTAAAAAGAAACAGTCCAGTAAAGCACGCAATGTCAACTATCCATGCAAACACACACGCATGCGCATCACATCACATGACCGAACACGTACACACAACAGTCTCCACAACCACCATCACCACCTTACTAATGCAAATCACCTGCCCCCACCCTGCCCCGCTGACAGGATAGATCATGTTCAGGACAGTTGCTGCCTGGCAGCCACTGATTGGCTCCTGGACTTCATCACCTGAATGCCTCCCCTGCCGTCCTGACCAGCTCTTATCAACTCTACCGGGACTGCTAAAGCAAATACTGCAACCATCTGGTTTTTGAAATGACCTGTTGCCTCTGTCCTCATTTCCACAGGCAACAACATTGTTTCCCTGACACCAAATCTATTACTTCTTATGTCAGTGGTATAAACACCCATTATAGATGACATAAATTACACTGTGCTTGTATTTCAGAAATAGACATTTGATATGAATTTTATAATCTTACATTTGTTCAAACAAGTATAAACAGTGGCCAGGTTAAACTTAATTTGCTCCTGATGCAGAAAAATGCTCTCATAATATTTTAAAGCTAACGGACAGTAGAGTGACATTTTGGAAAACATGTTTACCCGTTTTCTTGCCAAGAGTTAGTTGAGAAAACGCTCCCATGTCTGTACAATAAATACACAGCTGCAACCAGCATCTGCGTAGCTTAGCTTAGTATAAAGCCTGGAAACAAAGCTCTGACTGAAGGTATGTGCTAACAACTGAAACTATTTATTTCATTCAACTAATTCTTGGCCCAGCGCAGTGACTTTTTTGCTGCTATTAAGCAGATTTTTTTACCTTCGGACAGAGCAAAGTTTACTAATTCTAGTCTTTCTGTGAGGCTAAGCTAACTAGCTGCTGGCTGTGGCTTCATATCTACTGGACTGAACGAGAGAGGTACCAATCTTCTCATCTACATGTAAAACTGTTACTTTAAGGTATTACTGCTTGGCAACATAAGTAATATTTAGACAAAAAAAAACCTTTTTGTCGTCTCTTTGGTGTAAATGCTCACCCAGTGGTTGGCTGTCAGTGCTGGCCCCTGTCCTCAGTTTACAATCTAAATAAGCTCTTTCTTTTGTAAACCTGTTCTAGGTGTTTGATGCCACCATCGACAACGCCCGCCTGGTTCTCAACATCGACAACGCTCGCCTGGCGGCCGATGACTTCAGAGTGAAGTAAGGCCCGCCTGCTGCACTGCTGAGACTGTAAAACACTAAGCCAGACGGCTGTGGGCACACCCTGTTTTACTGCTGAATGGGTTGTAGGATGAATACATAGCGCTATGATCTAATGAGACAGTCATTTGTCTTGTAGTCATAAATCATTACTGTTGCATCATAGCCTGTGGAGGTGTTGCAGTTCATAAATTACATGTCATTGTAAACACAGCTGGCTACAAGACTGTTGAATGTTAAATAATGACCACGTACACATATATTTAAACTTAAAGGAAAGATACCTTAGAAGAATTCTTGGACACGAAGGTCCATCCTGAGTTAAATAACTAATCTGGTCTGATGAGTAGATTAAAAAATTCAACCACTGTTTGTGAATGTGAGCAGCTGTATCAGGCTTTCAAGTTCTCCTCTCTTCCCTGCCTCGTGCTCCGTAGATACGAGTCTGAGCTGGCCATCCGCCAGTCTGTGGAGGCCGATATTGTCGGTCTGAGGAAGCTCATCGATGACACCAACATGAGCCGCATGAATCTGGAGAGCGAGATCGAAGCCCTGAAGGAGGAGCTCATCCACCTCAAGAAGAACCATGAAAATGTGAGCATGACTGCAATCAAATCTTCAAATGAAAATACTTCTCTACGAGATTGAATTTTAATGACTAAATAAGCAACAATCGATGTTTAAGTTTGGAAAACACAACTTTAGTTATCAATTGTTAAGAGTTTAATTTTTAAAAACTCTGCTCATCGGGACTGTGTGGGTGTGGTTTGATCAAATTTGATTGACAGTGCTACCTTACATTACATTAGACCCTGTGATCACAGTTTGATTCAGATTTTGCTCACTTCTGATTGGTGCACAGTAACATCACAACATATATATATATATATATATATATATCAAGAAATGCACAAATCTCATATGTGAAATAATCAAAACTTTTCTAACTTTGGTATAAAGTTTGTACCGATGTGGGACACTTACTTTTACAAAAAGCTCATTTACAACATAGGTTTTCAGGACCTTTAACATAAGCTTATGGTCTGGTTTTGTACATTTTGTCAGTGAAAGTCAAAGATTAGTCAAAGGTTGTATTCATGTCACTAAAGTGCTGACATCTTTAGTGCTGCAAATGAATCTCAAACAAAAGCCACTTTGACATCAAAAGACACCTTTGGTCATCATTTAAGCAAACACCCACACCCTTAGAGGAGCTGAATTAATATTTGCTCACTAGCTCAGCTCAATAATCCCTTCAAACACCATTACCATGGGTGTTTATATTACACATGTATGTTACACGCTACGCCACGACTGCAGCCGACACATCCTGACAGGCTGTGGGACATTCTTGAAAACAAGCTTGAGAAAACTTTGGTGGGAAGAGGGAGGTTTGTTAAGAAATCTGAAATATCTGGATGTGAATACTGTGGGAAGCCTCATTGCGAAAACAGTTTCCATCCACATTTGGCAACAGAGAAAACACCAAAGAATTCAAATTACTATCATTTAAGCTCATAAAAACAACCGTTTGTTTACTGAAGGGAAATATTGAATTAAGTGTTTGAGGCCCCACACACAGGTTTAGATGCACCCCCTGTATATTTACCTGACCATAACATGCGATTATGCTTGGAAGAGGTGAGGGGTCACAGCTGGGTCAGGGTTCAATAAATCAAGTCCCCAAATCCGTAAGACCTAGGGAGTACTCTATCATTTTGAGATGACTGGAAGCTTTGGAAATGAGATAATTTACCCCTTTCAAGTGCACTAGAATCTGCACTACTTTTCATGTAGCTTCAGATGAGAAAATAAATAGTTAGGGTTTGTGATTAAGTGCATTAATTCTTCAGCTTGTTCTGGTTTCTTTAGGAAGTAATGGAGCTTCGTAACCAGATTGCACAGTCGGGAGTCCACGTGGATGTTGACGCTCCTAAGGGCCAGGACCTGGCTCAGATCATGACAGAAATTAGGGCCAAGTATGAGAAGATGGCACTGAAGAACCAGGAAGAACTGAAAGCATGGCACGAATCTCAGGTAAATGAATAAAAAAAAAAGAAACTGGCATCTACACAAAGTCAAGCATAAAGTCAACTTAAAAAACAAATCAGTGAAGTCTTAGACTGACTTTGACTCATCTTTCATTGTTTCAGATAACACAAGTGCAGACCCAGGTTGCCCAGAACACAGAGGCCCTGAAGGGTGCCCAGACAGAGGTGAGCGACCTGCGCAGACAGATACAAACCCTGGAGATCGAGCTGGAGTCACAGAAGAGCCTGGTGAGAAGCACTCTGTCAGCACACACTTCATTTACCTCACCACGTGCCTATCTTAACTCCCCACAATGCTCAACTCAGCACTCTCATTTCAAGTCTCTAGCATTTATTTTGTTGACACAAGCTTTACACTCTGGTGACCCGTCACTATGGAGCTGTTATCAGCGAGCCAGGTTCACTGTAAAAATTTAACCCCTTCTTTTCTTTCCCCTTGATTGTCTCATGCTCACAGAAAGCCTCTCTGGAGGGCACACTGAGGGACACAGAGATGCGTTACAACATGGAGATGGAGTCTCTCAACACCATCGTCCTCGGTCTGGAGGCAGAGCTCACACAGCTACGTAACAAAATCCAGCTGCAGACGCAGGAGTACGAGGTCCTGCTCAACATGAAGATGAAGCTGGAGGCTGAGATTGCAACATACAGACGGCTGCTGGACGGTGGAGACTTCAAGTGAGTAGATTATAAAGATTCTGAAGAAAAACTTTGACTGTATTTCACTTCTTGACAAGCAACCAACCTGCAGAGGCAAACATTATCATTTAAAATCTGTCAGTAGAAATTATGTGACAATGAATTTGTTGTTGTTGTTCAGGCTCCAGGACGCTCTGGAAGACCAGAAAACAGTGAAGACCAAAGTGATGACTGTCACACAGACCCTGGTGGATGGAAAGGTGGTTTCCTCCAGCACAGAGACCAAGAACCTTTGAAAATCAGAAGCAACCACCTGACATCTCCAACAATCACTATCACTACATCATATCACTGACATACAATTGGTCAAAATTTTATTTCTAAAAGGTTCTATTGACTTCTTAGTCATATAGCACTAACTTGCTAGTTTGACTTCCTGGGTACACAGCTCTTCCACAGGCTGATAAAAAACAAAAACTGGATCAGAGGAAAACTAAATCATCTTTTATTTATTTCATCACAATGTTATTTATGTGTTTGTGTACTGACCAGCAGACGTTCAGAATTCAGAATTTCAAAACTGAGTTTTTTCAGAGACACACTGATTTAAGACACTCAAGTTAAAAAAAAAAAAAAAGTCCAATTAAATGCAAAATCTTTTTCTATATTTCATCATCATCTTTGGTTTTCTTCCTGTCCAGTGAAGTCTGCCTGCTGTGCTGTGATGTTTAGATGTTTCAATAAAGCCCATTTGAGAAATGTCTTCCTGGTGTAAACATGGTGTTTTGTTTGAAACTAAAAATCATTTATGTTAAATATATCAGCTTATGTTATCATGATGGACATAAATTAATGAATCAAGCTGGCAAAGGGACTGATATTGACAGCAGACAGAGGAATAATTACTGCTTTCACTCCCAATAGCAATCTATGATTTTTTTTTTAGAATAAAATCCATGACACCCACTGAACTCCAGCTGCTGTCAAACTATAAATAGGAACACATAACCTGACTAGATTAGGCTTTAGAGTCCATGTGTGACAAGCTTTACATCCTTCATTCTTAATCCATTGCTTACTAATTTAGCTTCCTACTCTCTCTCCATCTTTACTGGTGCTCTGCCACCCTTGCAGTCACTCTACATTTACTACTTTAGAACCATCTTCATAGCTCTGTGTGAAAAATAGCATCCTCATTCAATTCAGTGAGTCTAATGTACCAAGAGGGCCCCAGCAAAAAAACAAAGCAGAATCCTGCAACAGCACACTTGGTAAACCAACCAATTATATGCAAGTGCACACTCCTTTTTTAAATTTTTTAACAGCCTCAACTTGGTAATTGTACTTTTTAGGTCATGACTTGAAATGGAGGATTAAACTATTGTATATGAAAAGATAGCAGAAGTGTTTGCTGAGAGTGTTTTGGCATCTCACAGGGTTTAATGATTACTCCTGCTTCTCCTCCTGAACCGTTTTTTTATTGTGTTGTTTCCCAGGTGTCTGAAGCAACATGCCTCCACCAGCATAACCCCCTGCATTTTTTGGTCTGAACACCCAGTTAAAGGATAAGGCTGGTGTAATTCTATATTCTTCTAACTGCCAACAAATTCCAAAACCAGTTTGTCACTTAATACTTTCAGACTTCCCTAATCTGCCTGTGGCACTGAACCCAAGACCTGCTGGTAAATCTTTTTCAAAAATGGGTCTATGATGGTCGTATCCACAGCTGAAACAGAAATATGGATCCAGCCTCGCCACACACAATATACAACTCCAAAAAGACAGATTCATGGTTTCACACATTATCCCACATCATTACCACAGTCTTTGTTAGTTTTCTTTGCAGTCATTTAAGTTACATACACACATCCACAGTTTGTTTAGTTTAGATTTTATTCAAAATTTATTTCTACATTTTGACACTACACTGTTTTCTAAATGAGGTGCTCACTTTTGGTTTACATCGTATCACAGTCATTGTATGCACTCGTTCATTTTTCTTTGACTTTTAGTTACCTGCTACGTCAGTCCTCCTTCCTGGTTTGGCCAAAAGAGGTGGCTAAGGGTGGAGCCGGATAAATACAGAGGCCCGAGGAACGGACCAGACCATGAGCTGCATTAGCATGGGGGGATGGTGGTTTTTTTTTGTTTTGAGTTTTAGTTACTGTGTTGCTTTCACCTTTTTTTGTTTCTAATGGTCTCATCAGCCAGTATATATGTCTCATCCTTGTCCCATTCTGTCAATTAAAAGAATTAAAATCTTGTTTTGTTATCAGTATTTCTGAGTAGAGTTCTGTTTGGTTGACCTCTTTTAATGATCCAGTCTGGTCTAGTGACTAAATTTGCTCATTTTCATTTATTTGTATATTTGGCATGTTTGGGTGAAATAAAACTCATTTTTGAAAAGTAAACCTGTGCACATTTCTCCTTTGACTGGTCCCTAACAGGATCACATATACACACTATTGTTTGGGTCCTATGTTGTTTTTCCTATTAACGTTTACCCATCGCATTTTCCACCAATCCACTCATCTACACCACAAACCTTGTTGACATCCACATCTCTTTTTTCAGTTTGTTTATTTGTAAATAGATTAGTAATAGATTATCTCCCTTTATTTGCCATGGCCCTTGTAGGTTTTAACTACTAAGTAAACTAACTAACTATTTTTGACTGCAGATACACAATCGGTGCACCGATGAGTATTTGCAGCATCAATGGCCATCTTCAGTACAATGAGGGAACATTTCAGCCAGGGCAATAGTGTGACACACTCCAGGGTTATTGACAGTTTAACTGTTTTTGGACAACAGTTTAGCTCTATAGAATTCCAGTTACCATAGATACAGTTAATTTATCTCACACAATCAATATGAAAATGTCAGAACACCTGTTTGCCTTTGACAGATTGAGTCACAGTGGGTGTTGGGAGGACAAAGTCGAAGTAAGAAGGCTAAAGGTAAAAATGTAATATAGATATGAGAGGAGTGGCAGAAAGGAATATTGCTTTTCAGAGTGATATATAAGACCCAAGGACTCTCCTCTGTCCTCCACTCTCAGCTGCCAAACTCCTCTGTGCCAGGACATACCTCTTCTTCTCCTGATTGATCAGCACACTTCTTTTAGCCATGGAGCCCCTGATTAAACGCCAGAGTTCTCAAATTCTCGGTGGTCATACAACCATTCAAAGACCTCTTCAGATGGAGCGGGCCTACGCTCACAGTGTCAGCGGAGGGGCAGGCGGCCATGGGACCAGGATCTCCACTGTCACCTATGGCACACGGGTTGGCAGCAGCTTCGGGGGTGGGTATGACTACCAGTCCTTGTCTTCTGGGTCCACTTCTGGAACCCTGGGCATCGCGAACGAGAAGCTAGCCATGCAGCACCTGAACGACCGCTTGGCCAGCTACCTGGAGACGGTCAGGAACCTGGAGAAGGCCAACAGCAAGCTGGAGATCAAAATCAGAGAGGCCATCGAAAAGAAGGGCCCCTTGGAGGGGAGAGACTACAGCAAGTACAACACCATCATTGCAGAGCTGAGAGCAAAGGTGAGTCAGTGAATCAGTCAGGCAGTCGTTATGATTTTAATGTGTCTTGTTTTGTCACTTAGTAGAAAACAAAAAAAAAAAACTGCAAAAAGAAATGCACAAAGAAACCTGCAGAATGATGAATCCAGGTGTGCTTCAGTGTTCTGGTTTTAATGACTGTCCAGATAAAGGTAATGCTTAGTGGTCATATAGCATGAATGTCACTAAATGTGTTATATGATTTCACTCAGATGCACAAAATATTTTTCTAATATAGTTCTTGGTGAGGGTGAGCTATCACGAGCTAATGTTCAAAATGTCTGTTAAAATGTCACTTTTATTGACAAAGATTTCAACCTTCCACTTTTCTTACCTTGTACATTTCATGTAATGTTGGAGCAAAAGTCAAAGTACAAAGTACAAAGATGCATGACTAGAAAGTGCTCATGCATCTCTCTAACTGACTCATTTATTGCCTGCAATCTGACTCTTATCTTTATGTCCAGTGTCAACCATGATAGATGGTCTCAAAAAGATAACCTGCTTTGTTGTGATTACAATTCAGTGTGTTATCAAGGCCGTTCTTTTCTTCTTCATTCAACTGCACAATTTATCAAAGTGACAGTGGAAGAACAAATTAGAGGATACAATATGCTTGTATTTCACAGACTGTAAATCACAAAGACTGTTCCCCTTCTTTCAGATATTTGACATGATCAAGGGAAATGCACACCTTGCTATCGCTCTAGACAACGCACGCCTGGCTTCAGATGACTTCAGAGTCAAGTAAGTGCTCTGCTTTGTATGTAAACTGAAACCGACTCTCCATCCAGCACGAGCATATCTCATCTATAGTATGTGTTGTTAGGATGGAGTACGAGTTGTCCATGCGTCAAACTGTGGAGGCCGATGTTGCCAGACTGAGGAAGCTTCTGGACGACACCAACGTAATTCGTCTGCACCTGGAGAGCGACATTGAGTCTCTAAAGGAAGAGCTGATCAACCTGAAGAAGAATCATGAGAATGTGAGGGACAGCAGGCAGAAATTATTTGCATGATGATTTTGTCTAATCCTAACAATGAGATCATAGTCCACAGAGAAAAACCTATTTGATAATCCTAATACTACTAAATAAGACCATGAATACTCACTATTATTTGTTCCTTAACCTCTTTGCACAGGATAACTCCACTAACTTTGCTCTGGAAATCCCTCCCTGACTCTATTTCCCCCTTGACAGGATGTTGCTGAATTGCGTGCCCAGATCACCCAAGTTGGCGTCCATGTGGATGTTGACGCTCCTAAAGGACAGGACCTGGCCAGGATCATGGAGGAAATGAGGGCCAAGTATGAGAAGATAGCGCTGAAGAACCAGGAGGAGCTCAAAGCATGGCATGAATCTCAGGTAATTCGTCAGTGCATAGTTGTTAAACATTTTGGGCTGACTAACTGTACTTGTTAAGTAACTTTTTTATGCACTGTATGCGTTTTATTTGGTGTCCAGATCACAGAGGTGCAGGTCCAAGTGACTGAGAACACAGAGGCTCTGAAGGAGGCCACGAGTGTAATGACTGAAACTAGGAGGAGGTATCAGGCACTAGACATTGAACTGCAGTCTGCACTCAGTCTGGTAAGAGCCTTTGTGCCAGTTTACATAATTCTCATTTAAGCCCAGTATACCCACTCCACTACATCAAATTTTTCTCATAGTTTGGAAGCTGGTAATGCGTCCTTTCCACAATGTCTAACTTTTGTACTGCAGATTATAGATTCATACACTGAACCTGCTAAGCATTATTTTCTTTGAGACTTGTTGTGGTCTTATGGGTGTAATGAGAGAGCTTTAGAGGTGTTCGCAGGTGGATTTTGTTTCCTTGAAACAAAGCTAGACTTATGTTACGCCACGCTAAACTGCTGTTTGCTGTATCTTCATATTTATCGTACAGACATGGTCTTGACTGGTGTCGATCTTCTCAGCAAGGCTGAAATTCTCTGCTGCATTCGTCAACTGGGTAATCAAACTTGTCTTTCACCTCTTTACAGAAAGCATCCCTGGAGGCCACACTCCGTGACATCGAGATGCGTTACAACATGGAGGTGGAAAAGTACAACGCCATCATCCTGAGGCTGCAGGAGGAGCTGACTCAGATCCGCAACAACATCCAGCATAACACAAGAGAGTACGAGCACCTGCTCAACATCAAGGTGAAACTGGAGGCCGAGATTGCTGAGTACAGGAGGCTGTTGGATGGTGGGGCGGCCTTAAAGTGAGTATGAGAAAGCAGAAAGCAGCTTTTAAACTGCAGCTCATTTAAACAGTCAACGCTCTTCATTGTGAGCTGACTGATATTAAGAGCTTTGTTCGTCCCAGGGCATGTTTTTGCAAATTTGATTCAAATCAGCTTTATGCAAACATGAAGTGACACTGATATAGAAGGTAAAACCATCTATATAGTACAATACAGTACTCTTCCAATTACATGTGCAACTGCTGCTGTATAAACTATGATTCTTAATATTTCTCAGAACAAAGACCAGAGTTGAACTAATTTTACTCTTTTGTCCATTTTTCCAGACTGGAGGATGCAATCGATCAGAAGACGATCCAGACTAAGGTGGTTACGGTCACTCAGACTCTGGTGGATGGCAAAGTGGTGTCAGAGAGCAAGGATGTTAAATCCAGTGAAAAAGTAGTGTAGTTCCTTTGTAACAAAAATAAAACAAACATCAAAAAGGATATCATTGTGCTTGTTTTTTTATTTTTTGTGTTAAGGAGCAGAACAATAATTGCTAAGTTATGCATTCATTGCCTATACAGCAATTATAAGACATACATTTTTGCATATTATTTTATATTCATAATTCACAGTTCCCTTAAAGGTTGAGCTTGACATTCTAGGAAATATGTTTATTAGCTTTCTTGTTGAGTGATAGATGACCTCTTTCATGTCTGTACTTTAAATATGTTAAATATGCAGCTATAGCCAGCTTAACTTATCATAAAGATTGGAAGGAGGGGGAAACAGCTAGCCAAACTCTGTCCAGATGTAATAAGATCCTCCTAATAGGGCTACAGGGGGGGGGGGGGGGGGGGGGGGGGGGGGGGGGGGGGGGGGGGGGGGGGGGGGGGGGGGGGGGGGGGGGGGGGG
>JBBMJY010000012.1:3505079-3518009 GCA_037833715.1 Toxotes lorentzi | reverse complement strand
GGGGGGGTGGGTTTTTTGGTGTTGGTAGAAACTTTTTGTGGGGGGGGGAGAGGGTTTTAAAGGGGGGAAAGGGACCCCCCCCCCCCCCCCCCCCCCCCACCCTCAAACACACACACACACACATACACACACACACACACACACAGGTCTGCAGTGAGGGGAGGAAATTCTTTCAGCATCTGAGAAATTCACATTCTGACCAGTCCCATTATAGACAGAACAGTCCTATTCCCATGCCATGTCCACTGAACTGGTGTGCTTACCAGTTCAATCCTGTGTCTCTGCTTTCTGTTTATTTACATTCACATTAGTCAGCCTAATTCCCGTGTACTCTTTGATGCAAACTGACCTCTTTTGGTCACAACTGAATCACTGCATAACTTTGTGTTGATAGGCTGTCCATATGTTGTTGATAGAGATGTGGGGATCACTAGATTTTGGTAATTTTCTGGGAAATTTTTTTGTCATTTGGGGATATTTTTACAGCTAGGCCTTTAAAAATCGATGTATTGTTCATCAGCACAATGTCAGTAATTTTGGAAACATACAATTGCAGCACTCTTCAGACAGGACCATTAATCATTCTGCCAGATTTTAATCAAGACTGGTTTCCCAACTGAAGCTGACAAAAAGTTAAAAGTTTCCAAACGTGTGCCAGTTTCCAGTGCAATATTATGTGCCTCCAGCTGTTACAAAGCTGTTTTCCCTTACAGTCGAAGTCTTTGTTGCAGGACTGCTCATCCCGTGCAGCCCGAGGCTTCATATTCTGGCCTCGTTGAAAGAGGGTGAGCACACAAACCAGAGAGAGAGGGAAGGAAAAGAAAAGGAGGGATAGCAGGACTGACAGGCATAGGAGATAGATGGGAGGATAGCTAGAAAATAAAAAGGGCACAAGTGCATATCTGTGCTGCATGCCTGTAATTCCTCAGTGGGCCCCAAAGAGGGCTGGCTGAACAATACCTCTCTCTCTGAACAGGGACAGGAGACCCACCGAAGTTTCTAGGAATGTTTTTGACAATGAATATAATATATAATGTTTTTTTCTGGAAATAAGGTCAGAAAAAGTGGGAGTCTTTTGAAGACTAGACAATCAATTAAATGTTTACATCATCAGATATTCTTTTTGATTGGAGAGAGCACCAGTGGAACTACAGTCTTTAACAGAGAGTGTTGAACCATGGGTTGTTTGTCGTCTTAATGTTGCAGGGCTAGCAAGTGTTTTCAGGTGTTTCAGCCCTACAAGTGTGTTGCTTGCCTAGCAGGAGTTTCTGGAGGCTTGTGTATGGGGTTTTGCTGCCATGGAGGAATTCACAAAAATTATGGCTGATGGCTACAGTACAAGTGCCCAAGAACACTTAGACATGCAGGAGTGCTGGATCAAACCAGGGATCAAACCACTGATTAGTGTAGGACCTGCTCTACATCCGGAGCCATGGCCGCCCCCCAGAGTTGCACAGACTGTAACTTTGGGTTTCACTTAGTCTGGCAAAGCCAGACTAAGCTCAAGACTCACATTGGTTTCAGATACATTTTAGCAGGTATTTGTGCCTGTGATGACGTCTGTGAAGTTTGTCCTGCCTCTCTTACATTGTAGCCATGTAAGGAAGGTATCACTGCACAGCAACTGTGGACAAGATGACAGCAATCAATAATTCCTTCAATATACATATTGGCAATACACAATATTTAACTAGTGTAATTAGACTGAGATGAAACATTATGTTTGCAATCACAAAAAATTTGTGAACACGTGTTACATGTGAACTCCACATACCAAGTGTGATGGAGCACTGAAATGAATTAACTGCCTCCTTTTTCATTTGACAGAATCACAGACCTTTCTATTTATTGTTAAAGAGAAAAAGCCCAGACAGGGTTATCAGCAGCTATCATGAGTACAAATTAATTGTTTAAGCTGGAACGCGAGAGCTCATTCAGAACTTTCTAGTCGTGCATGACTCAGTCATGAGAGGTCAGAGGCCTGGAATATAAACAACCGCTGTTTCATATCTTTTCCCCTCTTCCGTAGTAAAACATTTAAAAGGCTTAACATAGATAAACCATGACCACACACACACACACACACACACACACACACACACACACACACACACACAGAACATTCTTGATCTTTCCCTCTACCCCATACATCTGTTGGGTGTGTCGGGTGTGAGTCAGTCAGTCAGTCAGTCAAGCAGTGCTCCCGACACAGTGGGCCTCCTCTTCCCAGTGGGAGCAAAAGTGAGGGGAAAGTGGTGGAAGGAGAAGGGTGTGGTGTGTGCCTGTGTGTTTTTGTGTGTGTATGCAGGACACATTTGGGAAACATGAGGACAGCATGTCTGAGGGGTGGAATAAAGTCATGTGAAAGACAAGGGAAAGTAATGGATGAGAAACAAGAGCAGTGACAGGATGTGGGATGATGGAGAAAAAAAATCAAAGAATTGATTAAAGCTGCAGTAGATTTCACTCTAACTGGCAGAGCAAACTCTGTTCTGGATACAGACTGCCCACAGGAAGTGTTCAAAATCTAAACCTGCAATCAGACTCCAAACAGTGGTGAGTAAATGCACTGCACAGAGAAAGACCTATTCATCAAAATGGGGTCTTTGGCCTTTCACAGCATTGCAGACATGACACATGGGTAAATAATGTCAACTTCTGGGAACAGGAAACCATTTTTTTAAACAGTTTCGTAAGTAAGTTTTGCCAAAGTGCAAAGGTGCTTTGAGTTATGTAGGTTGAGGGCATTGACAATATGACTACAAAAGGTCCAACAGAGGGTGAGAAAAAGAGAGTGTGAGGAAGAATAGAAAAAAACTTAAAAGATAGATGAAGAGAGGGAAAACAGTGTGGGAGAGCAGAGATGTGAAGGAGGAAGAGAAGGATTAGGCGCAGAGGGCAGATAAAGTAAGAACAGAACTGGGCTGTGCGCCACCATCCAGCCACAGTTTTCTCTCCCCCATTTTCGTTTTCCAGTCCTGTTGCACAGGGAGAGAGCTGGAAATCCAGGGCTCGCCTCCTAAACTGAGCTGGCTGAACTTTTTTGGTGACTCATTCGTCTGGTTTCCGTGGAAACTAACCGAAAGAACTTAGTGACCAGAAAGTTGCAAGATGTACACCCAGAGGAGTAAGATGATTACTGCCTCTCCTCTGCTAAAAATACAACAGTGCAGCTCTCTAGTGTGGATGAATCCAGCCTGAAATGAAAGATGACTGAGCATCCAGTTTTGCCCATTATGAAGCAAATGCTTTGTCTTCATAAAGGAGCAGAGCTGATTCTTTTTCCCTTTCCAGACAAGTGACCCTTTTTGACTCACATACACTTGTATCTTGCTGTCTGAAGGAGTTTCATTAACCTTGACATTCTTTGAATGAGTAACTAACTCACATTCCAGAGCAAAGGCTAAATGATTAAAACTGCAAGTGGGACTGTGCTATTTCAGTTTTACTGATTCATAATACTGTGCAGAAAAGACCAAAGGACAAAGGAATGTCAGATAGATTCTACAAAACTATACACTTTGTTTCCAAAAATATCAGTGCTGAACAACTGTCTCTTCCACTGAGCCTGACTTTTTATTAGGATTTTTTAATGCAGTGTTTAGAAAGAATTTGCTCTTTGAACAAATTAAAGAATAAGCAAAGTACAGGCTATTACAAGTGTAAGGTGTAAAATAAGCTGTGTGGAATTTTTAGCAGCACTCAGCGGCAGCAAGGAGCTATAAACTCCTTGCCACAGGCCAGCTCCACCCTGACGTTCCTCTCCAATCTCGCTCACACACCCTTGTGTCCACAAGCTCCATGGTGGTCCATAGTTTTGTGGAGTGTGAGTGACAGAATGTACCATCCTTCATTTTCAGAGGAGACACAAATAACTAGCTATCTGAGAAGCTACAATGACTATTGAGAAATATACTGTATTTATCCCAGACCAAACAGTTCATAGCATCATATTGTAATATGCTACAAGCCTAAAATATGGAATCAAAAGCTTGCAAAGCTTAGCTATCAGCAAAAGCTTGCAAAGCTTAGCTATGACAAAGGTCTAGCTTGTCAAGCTGCTATCACCCTCTGATTTTATGCAGTAAAAGTATCTTATCTGTTTACTATTGACATGTTGTTTGTAAATAAGCATTAATACATGCAATATTGTACAATAATAGTTAAGCTCACCATGCCATGATACAGAATACATTTACACTACATGGTAACCTCAAACTGTCAAATGCACCTGTATCAGTGACCAGAACCTGTGAAAGGACAACTGCATAACTGCATCACTGTGCAAAGAGCTGGTGTTTTTGAAAATTTTTTGGAAAATTTTAGCAAAGATACACAGACCCCCACAAGAGCAGCTAACACAACAGACTTTATTTGACGCAGTGCAAAATTAATTAAACAACAACAAAATGTACTTCATCTACGTAATACTCTGTAGTAAGTATCCATGTAACCAATTACAGGTGTGATTTGTAACCAAGATGGAGATGAGCAGATTGTTTTGGTCAGTTCAAACTGACCCAGAATATGTGTTAATGTTACATGACTTAAAAACTAAGCACATGACAAACAAAACATTAACCACCATGTTTGTAGCCTGTAAATTATCACTTGAAGCAGAAGTCTGATCTTCATAGTTAGATAACTAACACTGGTCGGAGTTAACTACAGCATGCTCCTAGCTCATGCTATGGCCCATCATTGTTGTACCCATGTTGGAGCTAGCTTTGCCTTTGCAAGATGTTGCTGGAGACATTGCAAACAGGTTATAGTTTTGTGTCCACCACCTTGGATTTTAGCCGAGCTAGAGGCATGGCTCTGGAGATGGCAACGTGTGGCTGTCAGCCATCATAATTTGGTGATCCCCTGACTTTACTTTTAACATGACCATGAGATTGATATTTTTGGCTTTTTGGGAAATGTCTAGAAACTGCAAATATTTCTGTATGTAAAGAAGATAGACTTTTGGTCAAAATGCGCTGGTTCCACAAATGTTTGTTGTTGTTGTTGTTGTTGTTGTTGTTGTTGTTGTTGTTGTTTGTCCCTGTCCTTGTGCTGGAGGATGAGACTAATAAGTTACAAAGAGCGTCAAACAAAACTGGGGTCATTTTAGGACAAAAAAGAAACACAAAATATGTGGGTGTGAACCAGGCAGGACCTCGGACAAGTACCCGTCATGCTCATTCTCTCTCAAACAAATAAGAATAAATTATCTTTTTAATGTGATAGGAAGCTGTGCTGTGGTTTTTCAATAATTTTGATATGCTCACACTGTCAACTCAGGACAATAAAAAAGTTTTGTTGAAGAAATAAATTAAAACTATCATCAGAGTTTTTCATGACAGCCATGACACTTTGTACAGAGACCTCTTTGTTTCTTTATTAATTCTCTTTATTTAACCCCAGATAATCCACTTACTGCAGTATGCTGTTGGAGAGCGAGCTCTAATTATAGAGGTTGTTTGGAAGAATTTTTTGATGGGAGGAATTCCATCACAGGAAGGGAGAGTCCGAATTTAAAGAGGTCTAAAGGTTGGAATGACCCTCTGTCATAACAGCATGCACACACACACACACACACACGGTTAAAAGACACACACAGGCACACCTGCAGACTTAATTTTCATGCACTTTGTTGGCACACACACAGCAACCTATGTAACACGATCTTGACAGCGCTTTGGCTTGTTTCCCCATGTGAAATCTAAATCTAAACAGAGTGAGAACAAGGAACATGAAGGGTGTGACTCTGGGAACTAAACTAAGGCTTGTCTCTAATGATTAGTAGTAAAACCAGGGGGATTTAAGAGGGGGGTGAGGTCTCCAGAAACACCAGCACTGAGATCCCGAATGAATCATCAGTTGATATCTAGTGGTTTCCCACATAATGAGTAAAAACTGTATTTGTTTTTTTTAGTTTATTACATCCCCCAACACGATGGGAATCTGTTTGTTTACCCCATTTCTGCCTTTAAACAGGATGTGTTGTAAAAGTTAGAACTGGGAGTGTATTAAACAATTTGGTATGAAGACTCATGCATGGGATGAGGAAACTGGTTTAATTGTCACACTGGTCCATCAAGTTGTCATTCCTAAGAGAAGAGAGGGGTTGTGTACCAGCATGACATTTTAAGGTTAAGGTATGGGTGAATGTCTACAGCTAAAACTGGTGGAGAGCCAGTGAACATCATAGTCATGGGAAGCTGAAGGACCGCCTCCACTGCTGAAGGAACCCAACCCATCCCTGAAATGGGACACAAATCTCTGTCTCTGCCTTCAACCTCTTGTTCATTCTTCCACCACCTCCTCCACAAGGAGTCACCCTCTGGGGACCATGAATGTACAAATTTCATGGCAAACCATCATACTTCAGTCTGGAAAACACAGACCAGATTTGCCATCCCTAGAGCCAGGACACTATCATGCATGAAAGCCCAACAAATGTAACAAGCTAAACAGAAGCAAGAAACACAGCTATTACACACATGCAGATAAGAATAAAAAATTATAGTTGGACAGCAAACAGTACATATACATACAATAACTATATTCTGTAAAGTGCATTTGTTGTCTTTTTGGGTTTGAGTCTTAAATGAACCTGTTGTCCTGCACCTGACCTAAAGACAGGTAGAATATGTACACAGTCAACATGAAAAATAAGCCTGTTCCCACTTCAGTAGGTTAAAACACACACAGTAAAACTGAGAAACACTATGAGGCATTGCTGTTGTTGGTTGTAGAGAGAAGGAGGAGGAGGTTCTGACTCTTATACCCACCCTTAAACCTGTTCTTTGTGAAAGCCCTTGGTCTTAAAGGAAAACCCTTAGCATTCCTTTCATGAAGAGGTATTATCTCCTAAACCTTTTACTTGCCTATATATTCTCTGAGAAGAAAAAGCCATCGGGGGCTCACCTGACATCATTGTTTGCTCAGGATGTTTTGGGGGTTTCAGATGTCTACTCAGTGGGAACAAGCTCAAAGACTCAGAGAAAATGAGCAGCTATTAATCTTAATGGCTGGTGGTTGTACAGTTGTGGGTCAAAGGTGAGGTTCATTCAGTGATCCTGTTGCGCTGTGTTTACTGGGTTGTCATGGTAACGCTGTGATAAGAGACAGACTGTATGCAAAACATTGCCACTCAAATAGTGACTTTTGGCGTTTGTGTAGTTTTTGCAGAGAGCTGGACAGCACATGGAGAGGTGTATGTATAATGACACAACTTTTTTTGTGTGTGGTTTTGTTTGTGTACCATATGTCTCCTCCAAATGCATCCTTGACATGTGAAAATGCCACTGATTCTATTCAAGTGCATGTGTGTGTCCCATTTTGTCATTTTGTGCCTGCATTTGTATCCAATTGTGCATGGCAGTCTATCTACAGTGTTAACAGAGGCCACCTAGTGTCTGTCATCACACCAACACCTCCCCACATAACCTCACAAAACTCTAACAAAACTGTCACAGTCCTCTGCAGACCAGTCATGCAGGACCACTTCTTAACTCCTGAAGTAGGCACAAACACACTAAGGAACCTCCGGCCTTTAAAATTCTAGGATGTTAAGAAAATCTAGAAATAAGAAATATTTGAGCTTGGATTGTAATTTAGATTTGGGTGATTTGCGTGGGACCACCTCAGCTGGGTCAAATATTAACATTCATCAACAACTTGTGGTAAACTTCCACCCTTTCCCCTATTCTTTAGCACATCCTCCGTAGTCGACAGGTTGTCCCCGAGGGAGCCACTTTTAGCAATGACTAAAAGCCAGGAAGTGCCACAGTCTGTTCCTTCCTTCTGTAAGTGCTATAAAGGATGTTCTGCTGGATTTCAACAAGTTCTACAAGGCAGCACACTCTTCTCTAACCTGACTTTCATTCCTGAGACAGATGATGGACTGTTAACATGTGAAAAAATAGAAAACTGTAGGGAAAAACTAGCTATTTATGTTTTGCAAATATTAAAACTTTACTCCCCCTTGTGCTTGTGTATTTCCAGGGAGAACCAAAAATGACTAGTCATATCTATTTCACAGTATTTGCCAAAGACATTACACAAGGCACAAGAAAGCAAATAAAATTCTTAAGATGTCACGGCCTTCAGGAAAAAAATCTACTCTTTTATAAATCTTAATTTAATAATCAGGATCTAAACAATTTCCTTGATCCAAATCTCCAAAACAGCCCGTCTAGGACAGCCAGTGCATGCCAGTGAATTTTGCTAGTGGTAGATCAAGCAGTAATAATGAGCTTCAGTGCTGAGTCTACAGAGTTCTTCCCAGCAGCTGGCTTATTTGGCCTTCGATTACTGCGATATGACCAAAAAAGGGCTTTCACTGCTCACTGCTACTGGGAATCCGGTCTTTATCTCTCACCCACACAGAGTCAGACTGTTACAAAATGCTGCTAAAGGTCGACCCTGGATGCTTTAGAAAAAACTGTAACAAATGAGGGACGGGTCGGACGGAAGGCAACAGTGGTTGCATTTTAGTGTATGCACATCTGAGCATGTGGCCTTTAGGTAAATGATGAGACCTTTTGGACCTGTTAAACACAGGTTATGTAATTATTAACTTATCTACTTGGTGCAGTGCCAGTATGTAGGAACAAAGACACTGCAAAGAATTATCGTATCTGTCCTGGCAGACATTTACAGTCCTGGACCTTGACATGACAGTATATACAGTAGAAACACATAAATTACAGACTTGGCGATGTGGAAGTGAGGTTCTGCTCTTTTCCTCTGGTCAGTGAACTCTCTAATCACACTGTGCAAACAATTGCTTAATATAATGAGGGACAACTTCAAAAGAGTGTGAGAAACTGAGGCAGAGTGAAAGGAAAAGAAGTTAAATTACAGTGGACAGCTCGATCGCAGCCTCTTAAGGAGCATTTGGGTCTTGGCCCAGATACTCTTACATAAGCAGGGTGCTCTTCCTCTTTGTGCTTGTGACAGGACAGAGGCTATGCTAGGGAGACTCCCGCAGTGATCTCATTTCGGAGGCATCTTTTATTTTGGTCAAGTGAGTTGACCATTTAATGTTTCATCCTTACTTCACCAGATTAGGTGAAACTCAGGGAAGTTGGCTCACCTTTGCATACCCACAGCTCCTCATCCTCGTCCGTGCTCAAATTAGGCTGCACAACAAGTTCACAACAAGCCTTCCTTATAAGAGCAGCAAGGAGCTTGGTGGTGTTTCCCAGTGGTGGAGCACGAAAGGAACAACCCTGTGTTCAGGTCACTTCTGACGCAAAATGTGACCCTGACTGTGAAGCAGATATGACAGCACCAACATTTCATCTATCTGGTTAGACCTGACCCAGTTCAAGCCACCAGAATCCAAAAACCAGAACCAGATGTGATGTGATGTGATGCAAAAACAAACCATAGAAGAAGAAGAAAACCCACTCATCAACACATCATAGTAATGCTGCTGGTGCTGGTCCAATAACTATAACTATTGAATGTTATACATGCATAGTCCCCGGAGGATGAATTCTAATTTCTTTATTGATCCCCTGGCTTTTCATCTAGCTCTGCCACAAGGTTGATATTTTTAGTTTCAAGTGAAATGCTTCATCTCTACATCTGTGATATTTATTGTGTTAAAAGCGATTGTTAGCATAAGAACATGCTAAACAAAACATTATACACTGTTGGGATTGTCAGGAACATGTTGGTGCACTGACTTTTAAGTTTTCGCTCCAAACACTACTCTGCCGAAACCTGCATTAAATGACAACACATTTCTTTTAAACCCACAACTCCAACATCCTTATGCAGTTAATATGGAGAACATATCACCAAACAATTGACTTTTTACATCTGAGAGTAAAAAAAGTAAAATAGTCACATATTTGTTTTTGTGTCTCCAATTCTCTCTCCTTTTAACTCTGTTTTGGTTTCTGCCAAATTCCTGAGGGGAGAATCTGGCTCTTGCAACTCCGATATGGAAATCCTTTAAATCCCAAGACTGCCACACAGGTTTCCTTTATCCCATGAAGTGCAGAGACAAAAGGACATTTGTCTAAATCTTTAGTCACACACAGTCTTACGGGACCTCACCCAATCTCAAAGTAATCTGGAGAACTGAGAGCTGGAAAATGCCAACCCAACCTTAAACTGAGATCACTGTCTGCTATCTCAACAAAAAGCCCGGGCATGTCCAACAACAACACAGTAACGTGTAAAATAAATAAAGGATATCAAACCAAATCAGTTGGGTCTTACTACAGTGTCTCTTGGCAACAAATGAAGGACTCAGATGAAAAGTTTCACCTCTGAAATTTCTAAGTTTGATTATCTGTACCCACAGCTAATAAAGGTAGGATTACATGACGTACACCTGTCTCAAAGAGAGTGTTAGTCACTTAATGAAATAACAGTAATGTTTAGGAAATCTTTCCAAACTGATTATGTCATTTTGTATGACCCAGCACCTTCTTCCCAATGAGATCATTGTGTGATACAATGATCCTACAAGCTTTTCTTGACCTGACGGGTTCACACACTGAACTGTGTGTGTACACAGGTGATGAAATCTGTAAACATCGCAATAGTCTCATCAGCTGTGAAAATATTTAAAGGTACCAGTTTTAACTCAAGCTTTTCTGAGGATAAAAGAATGTTTTCTCTGGCTTTGGGTTTTTCTGGGGGGGTAGTAAAGAACAGTTTGTGTTAAAACTCAAATTATGGATAAATAACTGCAAGGCTATAAATGGGACATCTAATTCCTCCTCCTCGTCGTCCTGCATGTCTTTCCTCACTTCAAGCAGATTAAGAACCAAACTGACATTTCCGTGAGCCGGACCTCTGGAAAACCTCATGAGACCTGTTTGCTTGCCAAGTTTGTGAGAAGCAGATAAAGGGTAAAGGAAGAGGAGGACAGAGATGGGAGAGAGACGAGAAGGAGAGTGTTTGAGAAAGTGTTGAAATAAGGGAAGATTATAATTGTGGTAGCTGTTAATTAAAATGATTTAGTGCCACCGTAAGCTTTTCACTTGAACTGCTTCATATGGTGCGGAATGAAACGGCAACCAAGTTGCATCTCTGCAGGGAATCACTGTAAAGCTATAGCCAGCGATATGGCAATATGCTGTCAGAGCATGTAGAAGGTCACATACTCAATTTCACCATACAGCTGTATAGATTCTTTAGCTGCTAAATGCTCCACTGCATATCTGTGTCTGTCTGCTGTTTGGTGCCAGCCTAAATTTGGTACAAACATTAGGCTCACAGTTTCACTTTGTCCAGTGTTTTGGTTTGTAGCCACATACCTGCAAAACTAATGATTTACCTAGTGTAAGCTTAGATGGTTCAAAGCAAATTTCTGTGCAATCACACAGGTCAAGTATGAGATCATGTCTTCCTACTGTGCAGTCATTACCGTAATCATTCTGTCTGTAACCCTGTCAGAACTTGCACTAACTCATGTTCCTGTATTTATAGGTTTACTATTTATGACAGCCAAACTAATGAGTGCCTTTTACTGATCTTTTAATGTGGTGATAAATCAGATGGATTTGTCACGTCATTCTGTGCAAAAGGACAAATCTTTTCTCAGTCATGCACCGTGTCTGCTTGCCTTATGCAACGCTAACAAGGGTGTCCTCTGTGGGGTTTCACATGATGATGATGCTACTGCAAATAACTCTGTCTAAAAGGAGTATAGGACACCTACAAGTCTAAACACATATGAATTCTACTAACACAGAGGAAGATGTCACTGTGGATGATAAGTATTTCATTGGGAGCCTTCCAGGGGCAGGATTAATCATGTTTATTTCACGTTGTCTCCTATAAATCAAATAATACAAAGATCAGATCCTTTCACTCAAACTCTACGTTTGGTTATTCTATAAATCTGGATATTATATAAATCCTTCAGAACAGTTTAGCTGACTAATTAGTTCTGAAGGCACAGTAAGGAGGCAGACAATATCTTTCTTTGCCAGAGTGCAGCCTGGCTTGATTAGAGAGGAGTAATGTGGTTGAATGAATCTGAATTTCTGAAAGCCCTTTAGTTTGAGTTCAGCAAGGAGTCTTTCTGAGCGTCTCCATGCTGAAGGGAAGAGGTGATTCTGCCAGAAACCACAAGCTGTGTTTCACTCCAGAGGGATAATCACCCTGGCATCTGCAGCCAGTCACTACTGCGCACAGTGCCTTGTTAAGCGCTCATTGCATTCTAATTGTTTTGCCTCTGATGCAGAAAAAATATGATTAAGAGATAATTTGTTAAAGAAATCATGTAAACAGAAAAATGGAAAATGCCTTGATTCAGTAACAACAGATATTTTTTCGGCCACTCAGGGACAGTGGAACAACCTGTAGACACAACGTTAACTTAGTATCACCGTGTAAAGTTGTTATGCTGAACGTGTTAGTAAACAGTTGCTACTAACATGAAGCAACATTAATATTAATATGGAGTCATGCCCCTGGCAGCTGTGTGTCTGCAGGAGTTATATCCATACTGGATGATTCTGCAGCTCTTGATTTATATCCAAGAACAACATTCTGTGTCAGTGCTGGAGGCAGTGTGACCAGGTTTCATGTCCTCTCATTGACCGGCCTTGTTATTAACCATCACCTGTACCTGTACCTGATCCATTCACTGGGAAATGAATCTGTCTCTTTAACTCCCAAATGCTCTGCTGTTGTTCACCTGCTGTTTGTTTGTTTGTTTGTTTGTTTGTTTGTTTGTTTGTTTGTTTGTTTGTTTGTTTGTTTGTTTTAATCAGTGCTTTTTCACTGAAAACAGTTTCCTGCTGCATGTGGACATAACGTTGATAAAAGTGACTCAAAACAGTTAAGTTGTGGGCTTTAAAACCAGAATGATGAGCCGAAAGATGCTAAAAACCTACTACTACTACTACTACTACTACTACTACTAATAATAATAATAATAATAATAATAATAATAATAATAATAATAAT
>JBBMJY010000012.1:3488574-3504979 GCA_037833715.1 Toxotes lorentzi | reverse complement strand
ACTACTACTACTACTACTACTAATAATAATAATAATAATAATAATAATAATAATAATAATAATAATAATAATAATAATAATAATAATAATTCTCTGACCCTTTTACATTACATGTGGTCAGTTGATCCTATATCCAACAACTGCTTTAGTATAATTATTATGTAAGTTTACAAAGAGTACACAATGCTGGAGCTGACGAGAGGGCAGCTGCACTTCCTGCATCCATTTATTCAACCTCTAACACACCTCAACACATAATCTTTTTTTTCATCACCATCATCATAACAACTGGTATAATACACTGTCATTTATTGTGTAGCTTTTATGAGAAACTCTAAGTTCAGACAAGCTGTTGATGTAAACCTAATGGGTTTGATATGAGCCAGATTATGAGCTGTTGTTGAAATGGTCTGGGTTAGAATTTATTTGGGAGGTGGTGACAGAAGCAGCGTCGCTAACACACCATGGTTGCATTTTTAAATCACGATTACTCTCTAAAAGAAGACTTCAGCCCCTGGTTTAGTCTGGCTTAAGGTAAATAAGGTTTCTGGAATAGTGTCTCTACAGGACAGGCCTCTGCTGAAGCTCAGTCTGGGAAAGAGAGCAGTGGGGAAAAAATGACAGACAGAGTCAAAACCATTCTGGGAAAATTTCCACAAAAGAGGTAGACACACAGCCTCCACACACACATGTACTCTATTCATGGCACGATAATTTATGTCTGTCAATCTTGTTTCCAAGCTCCATGTGTTTTTTGTCAGTCATCTTTCAAGCAGATGAGAGATAAAGACACAAGAAAGAGCATCTCTGTAATCAATTAAAAGCTCCACATACACCAGATATACTAAGACACATTCAGTATATATGTGTCCCTTTCATAAGTATAGTGTACAGAGAATTCTTTTCTTTTAGTATTATCTTTTTCTGGTGTTACAGGAAAAGCAACCGACAGCTGATGGTCTTGTTAACTGTCACAGCAGTGGAGAACGTGTGTTTTATCACCAGAGAGGCTGACAAAACCTTCAGGCCCCGAGGTCCTCAACTGCTCATAGAAACCAGACCAATGCCCAGTGTTTGAAGCGCAGTCAAGCTTGACAGAGCCACCTTCTGTGCAGCGTAAATCACAGCATTGTGAGGGTAATTAATGAGTTTGTCTTGAGTTATTAAACACACTTCCATCTGTATTGGTGTCAAAGCTCATCCTGTCTACAACTCATTTGCACAGATGTCAAAACTCCAAGAATAAAGATCTTATTTCATGCCTGGCACTGACAAGTAACTCTGACGTGTGTTTGTGCTTTCAAGCGTTGTCATGGCAATATAAAATGAATGGGAAGTACTGTGCATGTGACTGTCCTGACTACAGTTGCAAAACACATTAGTTAACTGGGTGAATATGATGCATTGCTTTCTCTGCCCAGTAACATTTTTCTGTCAGTTATATTAACTTCCCTTTTTTTTCTTTTTTTGACTGCTGATAACATAGCTAGACAGAAACTGATGGCCAGGAGTGAGCACTGTACAAAGCCAGGTCATGTTATAAAAAAATCCTGGGTGGTACATTAATGAAAACCATATCAAACTGACAAGTCCACAGTAGTTCAGCTCCTGTGGCTACTGCTGGAATGTCTGGGGGAGTCACTGTTGTCAAAACAATGATTGAACTGTTTGGGAGTTACCAAGACTTTCAGGCTTTGGTTTTGATGACCAGCAGGAAAAATCTGTGAAGGAGTAAGAAAATCCTTCTTAGCTGGTGTTCTTTTCTTCTCTCCCTCTCTCTTGGCCTCTTCTTTCTGATTTATCCTCATGTTCACACGGATTTAGGCTCCTATAAACACAGTTTTGTAGACTTCTCCTTTCATACAGAGGCATTTGCATGTACATAAACAAAGACCTCGACCTGCAGAAACCCCGCAGAAGATGTTGCCAAGAGATAATGGTTAAGTTTGGGGCAAAACAAAAAAAAAAAAAAGAATTGAACTGTCTGGATGTGGCAATAGATGTGTGATAATGGCACATGAAATAGTGGTGTGATTTAATGGTGCAGGCACGCACTATAAGTAAGATAACCAGCATGTGACAGAAAATGAAATGAACCTGACAAACTTGTGACACTTGTGACTCAGCAGCTGGAATCACTTGAGTCACAGGGTGCACTAAAGTCACAAAACTTCAAACCTCTTCACCATAACAACAGCAATAGAGAACAAGAATCAAAGCAAAAGGTAAAAGACACAAAAAAATACTTTATAAAATATTTGTAGTGAATGCCCATAAATGCAATAGTTCAAAGTACCTTTAAATATGATAAATATGAATTAAGTCAAGTGGAGGACCAACACTACTGTGGCTGAAAGTTCAAAGATGGAGCAAATTCATCTGTGTAGATCATTTATTTCCAGAATCATTGAACAATGTAGATCTAATTTATCATAACACAATTAATTCAGTGAATATAGTGACTGATTAGCGAAGGATCAAACTTTCACAAAGAAACTAATAGTCTTGGCAGCATGAACATATGATCTCTTTGGTTTCATCCTGCTGATGGCTTGCCTGCACTGCTCCCTACTGATACTTGAGAAGAAGTGTCTGACATCTCAGTATCATCAGGATGTGCAGGGAACCACAAGATGTCGCTGGTGTACACCTCCTGGTGTGGTCTCAGTGTATACTGTAGTGGTTTCCAACCTGGGGGTCAGAATCCCCATAAGGGATCACAAGATTATTTATAAAACTGGAAAGAAAAAAAATTGCCTAAAAATTATTTTATGTCAGGTTTTTTTTTTCTCAAAACTCTCAGTAATCAGAGAAAGAATGTCTGTCTTTGGTTGAACTGCTCACAGCTCAAGACATGTTACCTATGCGAGCAGGTTTGACAGGCTCACGAGGCAAAAAGGTTGGAATCCAGAGCTGTGTAATGTACTTAATTAGATAAAAACACAGTTTCCCAGCCTCTTGTTTGCATGCACTAGTTAAAATTAAATCTGACTGAAAGTGGGTTGAGCTTGGAAACAGTCTCACCATGAGGTCCTGAAGCTGAAGCTGAAGCTGTTGATTTGATCTAAATACCTTCCTTAGTAAATGCCCTGTTGTCATGGAAGTGTATGGAAATCGACCTCGCAGTGAGATTGTTTGCCAGCTACTGTTTTCAAGCTCAAGAATGAACTTTCAGTCTTCACTTTTAAGACCCTATGGAAGAGAAAGTGGTCATAAAAAGTGGAAACTGGAATCTCTACAGTTTTGTGACAGCTGAGTAATTCCATCTGCTGAGAAAGATTGTGTGAACAAAAGCCAAAGAGCTACGAAATGGACCCTGTGTATTTACTGTTTTGTCAACTGAGGTTAAATCTGTGCAAAATCTGAAGATGAGAATAAAGAAGATGACAGGAAACTCAAACCAATAGGAAAAGCAAAGGAGTAATGGACAACATCAATGACAGTTCATCATGTGTCATCATTAAAACTGACTAAATCTGAACATGTAGGATGAATTAAAAACACATGACCACAAAATGGGACTCATAACGGTACTAAACTCTGTTTGGTTGATCAAGGTGCACAATTTCAAGATGGTTGAACTGCCAAGGACTAACGTTCCACTCAGCTGAATATTGCCCTGCTTTATAGTGTCACAACACACTCCAGGCAAATAAACTCCTCATCATCAAGCAAACCATTCTCCTCACTGCAGATTTCATTAAAACCACTTCCTGCAGTGGCCAAACAGTCATCACTGGATTTGGGGTAGGGCTGGTTCACATGGACCTGTGCAAGAAGTGCAGGACTCTCTTGTGCCTGTCGTCTCCTTTGTAGACGCACACTGTAAACACCTTTTCCTTGCTTTGTCATTTTTTGCTTATTTTGTTTATGGTCAAAGTGCTCTTCGGAGTTTGGTGGCCAAGCCATCTGAACACTGAACCTTCTGCCTGCATCCACGTAACCTGGGAACATTTCAGTGCCTCTGAAACCAGTAGGGAAGAGATATCCTTCACCTGTTTGATTATAAATAATAATTAAAAAAAAAAAGAAAACATTTTTCTATTGAACATCTGAAAGTTGAGGTCACAGTGGCTTATACATGTTTTTATCTATAGATTATACACAACAATCAAACCTGACAGGGTTTTCTCTCCAGTGGTTTTTTCACCTATCTGCGTTGTACAAGTAAACACATAATGTAGTACAATCCACCCTGTCCATACCCCACAGTTAAAGATTGTAAACAGTGTGTATGTTAAACCACTAGAGGGCACAGCAGACTTTCTGAAACAGGGCTGGGATGGACTGAAACTTCTTTTTATTTATTTATTTTTTTTTAATCAGCAGCTCACGCTGTGAATCCCACTTCAAAGACCTTTTGTAAACGATCAGATGTATTACCTTTGGTATCAGCATAAGCCTGGTTTTACTCTTTGGCTGAGTTGCATTGTTGTTGTCCCTCATACCATCAGTCATCCATGGAAATTTGTGGAATGATTCTGAATCATCTCCCCATGTGGCTGTTTCAGAGTGACTCAGGTTAACCACAGTGGATGTGAGGAATTTATTACTTACTCATCCACTGTGGGGAAGGGTCTACCACATATTTTAATCATCTTGTGCACGTCTCTTCAGTGTTACCCTTCAAAAATCAGTAAAGCCACAATCATCTGTGTAGTATAGAGAACTTCATACAGGCATGTTTTCTTGGCTTCTATTCACACAATACCAAGATGTTCAGTGCTTGTTGATTTGCCTTGAAGCAGTGAAAGCACTGAGGAGGGGGAGCAGGGGTTTGACCATACAACAACAAAGAATCAAATCTTGGATAATTTGGCTGCCACCATGTTCCCCTTTTTTGGTTTCAGTGATTGTTCTTTCACTGAACAACTGCCTCCACTTTGATCCGCTGTAAGTAAAGTGTAGACATTTTCCCGGCCTCTCCTCTCTGATTTCCATGTTTGTTGCCAAAACCCTGGCGACTGAGTGTCAGAATGTCCCTGCATTGTTCACATCAGGATGCCATCTCCATAAATAGGAACCAAGAACAGAGTTAATCATCATTAATTTCCCAGAAAACTGTGGACTGATCAGGACCCCTGTGTCACAGGCCACTTATACACCTTCTCATCTCTGAGGTATGAGGATTGTTGAGGAGCCTCATTTTTTCCACACAATCCTCTACAAAGAAATTATTTGTTTGCTATACTTTCTAGTTGTGGTTTTTGTGTTTTGGTGACAACCAAAGAGCAAACAGTTCTGTCTTTCTTTGCCACATCCTCAAAGCTCTGAAACTAAAAAGCATAGATTTAAGTTTAGGTTATTTTGTTTCAGAAACATCAGGCTCATTGTGACTCATTATCACTATCAAACATTTCTCTCTGAAAGTCTTTACAAGTCGATTCTCACTCCAAACAGAAATGAATGGAAATCAGTGGAGAACACATTCAAAAATCTGCACCCATGCATTGGAAAATAGTTTGGAGAAACAGCATGGATACCAATACCAAAGTATGCATTTAGTAAAAGCATCTTCCTTTGAGGCTGTAGACTGAGAAATACACAGAGGGACATAGTAGATTCCAGTACAAATTCATTGTCAGAGCCTGATGATGATGATGACCTTCCTTCTGTACATCACACAGTGTGGGATGTACTGTACTGTCTGTACTGACGTGAGTGCTATTGGTTTCTCCCTGGGTAACCGGTTTGTGTGGTGTTCATGTTACTGACAGTGAGTTTCACAGACTGAAGCATTTTGAAGGTGAAGCTGAGCTGAACTGAAAGCTCACGTTTTTAACGAGGCAGTAACCTGCTGACAGCTGCTGGTGTTTGGCGTCACCAAGCAGAATAATCAACCACTGTACTGTAACCTGCTGTAACTTTCACTAGAGGCCACTTTTTGCTTGGTCTCCTGTATTCTTTCAGCCTGCTGATTTATGCAGCAGAGAGCAGAGAATGCAGTACTGGACACTATTTATCTGCAGGATTGTCAAAAAAAAAAAAAAATTTTGGATGTGACACATTTCCAGCCTGGCTTGACTTTTATTTCAATTTCCTCCCATCTTTTCCATGATGACTAAGCTATACGCCTCTCAGACCTAGACACTCTGTTTCCGGCTTTTGTATTCACTGTGAGCTCTGTGTCAAATTTGACGTCAATCTCAAAGATGAAGATAAATCCTCCTGACTGTGGAGCAAAAGCAGAAAGTTAATAAATGAAATGCAAAGGTCGACGTACAGCACGTCTGACCCACACTTCTGTTTCATTTGTGCTAAGTTTTTTTTTTCCAGCTTTTGCCTTTGTTGTTTGTTGCCTTCTTTTTCATTTCCCAGCAGGCATGGTTTATTTTTTTCACCTCCAAGTAGGATGGCCTTTTTTTTTTGTTTTTTTTTTTTTTGACTTTCCTGTTCATAAGCCTGTGCTGTTACCTAGGCACACAGCCACAGAGGGCAACATGGGTGTGAAATTTTCTTCCTGTCCCATAACTTAGTCCCATAACTTTGTCCCATAACTTAGTCCCCACCCTCTTTAAATCCTGATTTATAAGGATTTAGTTTCCACCCAGACAACCTGGTGATAATTAAATATGATTTAAAGGATAGGGCTGGGACTATCATATATATAGTGTTCTTTTCTTATCCTCAACAAATCCCAGGAAAAAAACCAACAACAATGTCTCAGTCCACATCAGACTGTCTGACCTCCCCACCTTGTCTGTGGCACTCAGCTCTCAGCCCACTGGTTCCATCCTTCATTGTTGGTTTTGGTTTTCATAAGAATTGTTGACAATAACAAAAAACCAAAAATATAGAATAATATGAGCCTCGTCCTTTAGATCTGTTAAATCTGTATCTACAGTAAGTTATTATTGTCCACTAGAGGGCAGAAAAAACTCCAAAGCAAACCGAGAAACACACAAAATAATAAATCAAATGTCTGTGCGTAACATTGCAAAAGTGGTCCTATCCTTTTCATGCTGCCGGCCTCATGGGCGATGAGATGCACTTAACCAGGGCACACACCCATGGTATGGATGTCCTTGGTTAGTCTGTGGCCTGGTAAACATGTTGTTGCTGTGCACATTTAACGTGCACACACACACACACACACACACACACACACACACACACACACACACACACAGTGAGGTTGTGGTGCAGTTCAACACTGACCCACAAAAACATACATCTGGACACAGCAGAGAGGCCTGAGAGAGGGCTGCTGTCTGTTTCACAACTTTGGGGAAATTTGCCAAATGTGTTTACAACCACTGAAGTGGATAGAAGTCATCAACTTGAGATGCGAAGATTAATCTGCAGTTAAAAGACGCTCTCATATTAGACAGGGCCTTCACAGGACTTGGGTAGCGTCATCCCTGACATCATCACGACTGTGTCTATTTCAGTACTACCTTTGTTTGTTTCTTCAAATTACAACTGATTTCTCTAACGTCTCTCTGGTTCTCCATATTTGGACTTAGTTTATCTTGTCATTCTCATTTCTTCTGTGAGATTCTATCCTTTCTCTGCCTCCTTCTCAAAATCTCCCATCATCCACAGATCTGTCATTAATCTTCACTGATCCTGAACTAAAACTGATTTCTGCCAAGTCTCCTAACAAGTGCCAAAATACTCTGCAACACAGGATAGCCACATGTTTGCCAGAAAGATTCTGCATTAGAGATCATAATTGTGCGTTTAGTTTCCTTTGGTAATATATTTCCTAATCAGCTGAAATTTGGATCTTTCTTTTGACTTTGAAATTAGCCATAGATAATGGCCCTGTCTGCAAACTGCCGCCTGTCTTTCTCCATATTTTCCAGATGCAAAACAAGGATTTTGGCAGGACCTGAGTTGATTAGAAGGAGTTAATTTCATGGCATGTGAAACCAGGAGGGGGGCTTGTTGTAAACGCTGTCTGTAGCCTGAGATCATGTCTGAGTCCACTGAGGGGGTGGATGGGTGGTATAGAAGAGAGGAAAGGAAGGACACCTGGAAGGCTTGTCTGGGGCAAAATGCCTGCAACAACAAGACGGCCTCACCAGTGGTTTCAGTCTGAAGACAGAAAAGAAAGTAGAGGGAGACACAGGGAGAAAGAGAGAGAGGAGAGGAAAGGGGGAACGTAGAGAGTAAATACAAAGTTGGGAGGGAGGGGGGTGCTTTTGGAGGCACATCAAGAATTTGCCTTTTAAGGGGTACAGTCTCACTCTTCCAAGCCTTGAGAGCTCCTACGTAGCAGCCAAAACACTCAAGGGAGAAGAAATAAACAACAGCAAAAAGACTGTGAGGAAAAGAAACATGAGCAATGCTAATGTCTAATGTCTATCACACTCTGCAGCAGTATTAAAAATGCAGAAAATGTATGTTTTTTCCTTCTCTGTCCAGACAGAAATCATCGAAAAGCAATGACAAGGATGCATCTGACATTCCTTCAGAAAACTCTCATCCTTTAACGTGTTAGGTATGGATTCTGTGGTGAAAGAGACCTTGTTTCACAACTGCAACAAACAAGCTATTGCATTGTAAACAAGGGAAGGCTCAGTCCACTCTGAATCACTGCCTTGCGCAGCATCCTAACAGCTGCCGTCACTGTTGTAGTTTTCTTGGTTGTTTTCTAGACAATACCAACAATGTGCTGCCTGAGCTAAGGAGAGACTGCCTGTATCTGGGAGCAGGAAACAGAGGGGAGCTGAGGAGGAGAGATGGGTGGGGGTGAGAACAGAGAGGTAATTGTATATGTAAGAGTGAGGCAACCTTAGTACGGGGGTAGAAGCAGGAGGAAAGGGAGACAGAAGGAAGGGAGAGACGTGTTCTTGGGATGGAAAGGACTGGGAAAGAAGGAGAAGAAGCAACAAAAGGAGAGAAAAGAGTGAAGACATTAAGAAGAAATCCAGACGCTCTTCACAGGATGGGAAGATGAGTCCTTGAGCACTGACATAAGGGTCATGTGTGTGAGTCCAGAGACGGAGGATGAAGTGAGTGTGATAGCTGGCACAAAGAAAAACAGACACAACAGAAACAGAAAGTAAAGTTGGGAACTCAAGTGTGCCTAAGAAAGTTGGGGTGTTTGTAACTGTGTGTGTGAAACAAAGACGAGCAGCGAGTGGGGGGTGGAGGCAGAAAAATGGGGAGTCCACATGTAACTGCAGCAGGACTGAGCTGGAGAGAGAGGTGTTTTTAAAGTGCGTATAGAAAGGAGGGGGGGCAGTGAGAGCATGCACAGAGTATCCTTCCCTCTGTCCCTGCAGCAGGGCTGAACAAGAGCCAGGAAAAGGGGAAGGGCCTCCCTCTCCTCCTCTCCAGCTGACAAAAACAGCTGCCCAGGAACCCGGGCTGGAGCCCGTGTGGAGGACGATGGGAAGAGGACAGAGGGAGGACAGAAGGAGAGAATAGAGAGAGAGAGGAGGAGGAATAAGTCCCCAAGTCCAGGACCCTGTCCACCTATATGGGTTGCGTCCTGAGTTCGGACTGGTGTGGGGAGGAAGAGGTGCAACCGGTGCCTGTGGTCAGAAACTCGTCTGTGAAGAGAAGGAGCCTGGAGAGGAGTGAGAGTGGCAGGATGAGGCTAACAAAGGTCAGTGTGCATGTGGTGTTTACATGAGAGTGTGATGAAATTGTACATGAACATAATAACACGGGATGATAATGTTGACATGCACCATGCTGGGCCTCCATGAGGGGCGTCTGTGTTTGTAGTCCAGGTGTTGGAACTGACATCTGTCATTGATTCACTGATCTTGGGTACATTACATATGCTAATTATTTAATCCATAGTAATGACTATAATATTAAAATGAAACCATCATTTTTATATGTTATATTATAGGCATGATGTATTCCTTAGTGGAGCCTTATGAAGTCTTCTAAATTAATAATTAGTAGCTTCATAGAATGGAAACTCTGAGGAGCACACCTGCTGAAACAAGTCCTATGTTGATGCTCCAGAAGGAGCTGAGCGAAGTCTGATCAGTCGCCTTAAGTGATGTCACTTGAGTCAGTGTTGGTTGAAGTTTGAAAAGTAAAAAAAAAAAAATCTGGGGGTGTGGTTTTAGAAGGAAGTGAACATAGCAGACCTCTGCAGCCCCCGCCTCATCTCTGCTTGCATTGGCATGAGACCATGATTAAGTAGGTATCAGTGATGAATTCAGTGGTCTTATAAAAAATAATAATTCTTATGTTATACTTTAGACACCTGATGGAAATTCTCTTTACTCCTGCCCTGTTCCAAAGGGAGGTCAAAGGTCATGAGTCATGCAGTTGATCCATATCAGATCCATGTGTGATAGAAAAGTCCCAGTGTGTGTGTGTGTGTGTGACTGCGTGTGACTGCGTGTGTGTGTGTGTGTGTGTGTGTGTGTGTTTTGTTTGGGCTTGATTTAAAACATGATGTGGATGACGATGGCGTCTCTGAGCTGAGGCCACATCTGTGCAGAGACAATGGCAGTGTTGTGATTGGCCTCAGCACTGCACTGCTGGGGAATTACCATAATCTAAACAGAGGCTGGCTGGAGTGATCTTTAAGTTTTTTTTTTTTTAGCTATCAAGAGAACACTGAGAACCTCAGCCTCTGTCCATCAGTTTACATCACGCTGCTGGATTACATACAAGCATGAGAATGCGTGGCTTTTTAATCCAGATGAGTGAACTGTCTGGTTTGTTTACATGCTTTTTTCTAAATGTGAATGGATGTTTTCCATGTGTGTACATGCGTGCATGGATGTGTGTGTGTGTGTGTGTGTGTGTGTGTGTGTGTGTGTGTGTGTGCGTGTGTGTGCGTGTGTGTGTGCATGCATGGTTGCACTACAGTCCCAGTGGCTTCATATCACATGCTGAGCAGCGTGGGAATGTTGAGCCCTCTGGACTACGTCATCCTGCAGTGACTGACCCCACTACATGGGTGTGGGAACCACTTGGAGCCCTCTGATTATCCTAGAGGAGGAGATGTTGTCCCATCTATTTATGAACTTGTTTTTCACTTCTTGTTTTTTGTAGTTTCATGGTTGTTTTCTGTGGACCTGCAGACAATCAGTGTGACAGGTACTGTAGTCCAGATGCTACCATCAGTGAGAACCTGACACCAATATGATTAAACTTTTAATGTCTTTATATCCTGGCAAGCACTATGCACATGCATTCCTAATTAGACTCATGCCAAGGGCTTACTGGAAACACTTGGCAACTTTTTATTCCCTCTTTTTATTATTTGACTTTTTTCATCACAGAGCAATAATAATAGACAGTTTCTACGCTTTTTGTACATATCTGTAATATGAAAGAGCGTCCGAAACACATCTTTCAGAGAGAACTGAATTCTGTTTTGACTTTGTGTCACTGAATATTTTGTGAGAACTGGCGTTACAGTATTTTACAGCTAGCTATTGGATCATCCAAACTCATTCACCTTTCACTGCCCAAATGTGCTCAGAACTTGCTCGACTGAGTCAAGTTTGCCTCTCTGTCCAGTGCTTCTTTGACAGTTGTTGATGGAGAGTAGCTCAGCATCAATAAACAACCTTCTAAAAGTGAATTCTTGAAATAAACAGCTCCTGGCAGTGAGAGTCAATGGTTCATATGGTTCTCTTTAAAAAACAAAGCGGTAAGCTCTAGTGAACGCTGCAGAATTCATATGGGACAAATCAAAGTAGGCGAGCCTCGGACAGATGTAATGAAACTGCCACCTCGAGGTTATAGCCTTGTAATAAATTATTTTTCTGATCTGTCCTATTGTGTGTTATGACCGCAAACAGGCTATGTTGGCACTGAAAATTAAATGTCTTAATATCTTGGCAGGCTTCATAATAAGCATATTCACCAACGTGTACAGCCAAGGGTTCAAGTATGAGAGTCATTAATGGAATCACTTGGCAGATCAGATATAATATGAAACACATTCTCTCTCAGCTTCCATTGCCAGGGAATGGCAGGATTTCTCTGAGCCATGCTAGCAAGCATAGCTCTAGGGATGGTGATGTCAGTCCATCAGTCAGTCCACCACTTCGGTCCAGACTGAAATACTCCACCAACTATCAGATGGATTGCCATGAAATTCAGCACAGACATCCAAAGATCCCAGAGAATTAATCCCTTTGACTTTTTGTCTTCTGACTTTTCACCTACCAAAACCAGCAGGTTAAAGTTTGCACTTACGCAGTCAAATATCTTTAGATCTAAAGCATGGATTGGCACAAATGTTTGTACAGAGATTCATGCTTCCCAGATGATGTATCCTAATGATGTGTCCAAAGCTGTTCAACTATCCAACATTTGAAGTTGTTCTGATGGAGAATACTGCCCCCCTAAGTCATGATATGCTCTTTCACTGTAAACTGTTAGTTGCTACTTCATAAACTCCTAACTCTACAGCAATTGTGGTGATTTCTATTGTTTCCAGTCTTGCTGGTAGTTGCCTGTATAGCTAATAATCCAGACATTTAAGTTCAGTCTTCTCTTTTAACCTGCTTTTTGCTGTTGGTCTTTGAGGATAAAAAGTTACCATTTGTCACCAGTTCTGCTCTATTTTTGCATGTTGTTGACTCTAGAAATATATAGAGACCTGGCATTGTGACAGTGGTTTTATATGTATTTGTCTTGCTTCTCTGTAATTTCTCATGAACAACGAAGTTTAGATTGGCCATGACCAATACCGAGGCCCTGAACCACAGGCATTCACTACAAACACACACCCAGCACAGGAAGGAACACTGACCAGTTAAATATAGACCCCCAACATTCAGAGTAGAATAGAGCAAAATAGAATAGAAGCACTTCAAATGCTCCTGTGTAATAGAAAAAAGGTGAATTCCTTTGTAAACCCAGAATAAGGGGTTGGCTGTCATAGACTAGATTCCTGCGGTTTAAAAACAAAGATCTGTCACAAACTCTGACTCTTTGAGGAATGCTTGTTGTTGTATGTAGCGGGCACGCAGATGAAAGCTGATCGAGGGAAAAAGGAAAGACATAAACTATTTCCTCCCTCGGTAAGTCTCCAAAACACCCAAACAAATCCCTGTGCCACCCTTAAAAGAAACACCTCACAGTCAACCATTCGCAAAATATTTTCTTTTCTTACACGAAAAAATGTCGAGCTTTTGGACAAGTTTTTAAAAATGTCTTTGGGGCTAAACAGCGTTGGCTGACAGAGAGGATTTTATTGAACTCACCAGCACAATAAACGTGAACACGTGCTTATTTGTGTCCTGAGTATCTCTCTGTCTCACCCACTCTTCTCACTTCTTTCTCAATCTTTCCCTCCTTCAACAGCTGCGCCATATCAGCCTTTGGCTTAGCGCTGTCTTACACAATCCTTCGTCAAGCTACGCAACCCCCTTTTCTAGCCTCCTCCTCCCCTCATTTCCTCTTGGCCCAGGCCCACACTCTGTCCACCTCTTTCTCATTTACCTCCAAGCATGATCCAAGTCCTTCTACTTCCTTGAGACTCTAAATTCTGGTTTCTGGACAGGCTAGAAAAAAACACACCTGACATGTCCTGTAATATTTCAGGCAACATGAAGCACCTTGCATTATAGTGTCGACTGTGGTCATGTGGTGTTGGTCTGAGAGCAGAGAAAACTTGTTTGAGGATTAACATTGCCTGAAATGTTTACCACATACTCTCAAATCAAGCCCTAAAACTACTCGTCAATTTTCCCACCTCCTCTTTTCATCTACAGCAACTTTATTCCTCCCTCTTTACTCATCTCCATCTTTCTTCCAACATGACCCTCCCCCTCTTTACTCACCGACACAAACCCTCATTCCAATCCCAAGCACCAGCTTCCTGTCTCTCAAGGTCCCTCAGTATTTTGTTAGTCTCACACGTGACCTCCCTGCCTCCCTCCTATTACCTTTTTCACCTTACTACTATGCTCCTCACTTCTCAATCCATCTCTCCTCCTTTTCAGTGCCCTCCTTGTTTCCCCTCACCCTGCCACAATCCAAAAGAAAGGGTGCCAAAAATTCCACAAACAATTAAACTCCCCCCATCACCCCCACCCCAATCCATCAGTCCTCCTTTTTTCTGTACCATCAACCGGAAATTCCTTGGTTATGAGCAAAAGGAATAGACTGCATTACTGCACATGTTGTTTGGCGGGGGATCACTGCATACGTCATGATTCACAGTCACGTTCTGCACTGATCGCTAGGGATATACTGTACAGCCTTCATACCTGCATTTCAGTCTAACACATATGGAAGTGACTACGAGACTGAGGCAGCAGACAGAAATAATGCTCAGCATTAGCAGTCTGAGGCTGGGGAATATTATGGGCTAACAATTTAAGACAGGAAACTCAAAAGGAATTCACCTATATGGGCATACAGAGAGTATGATCACAACCATAAGCTGGACCAGGCATCAAAGATTTACATCATCATATAAGAAAATCTTTGCAAGTTTTAATTGTAGAGGATCAGCTCAGGCTGCTGTCTAGGTTTTCAGTTCATTGATGCTCTCTGAATGTTTTCACTTTAATTCCAAACACTGCATTTACATTAACACCAGTTAGTCTCTGTCTGTGTTAATTACTGAAGAAAAGCTACAGAAAAGTTATGTCAAAAAGACATAGAAACTTCTTGACTAACATGTAGAAATGTGCTTAATAAAGAAGCAGAAACTGACATTACCTGGTCCATTTCTCTTATTTCACCACTAGGTGCTGCTACTAACATACTAGTCACCACCAGCAGCTGTGTCAATGCAGATGTTAGTCAAGGCACATCTGTATTAATGTGTGTGCTGGAGTTATATAGTAAGTGGGTAGGGGCACTGACCACATAGAGCCCAAGGTAGGGACTTTAGTAGTGATCTCCTACCAAGGTATGTCAGAGGATTTGTGGAAAGACTGTGAAGAAGGTTGGATCAAGTTTAGCTGAAAAAAAAACAACAACAAAACAAAACAAAACAAAACATAGACATTGTAATTAATTAATGAATGAAAAGTATAATCATATATTTGTACTAAGGATGAAAATAAACACACACATTAAATCAGACTGGTGAGCTGATCTGAGTATACTTATTAGATATACTATAGAATACTTAGACAGCTGGCACAGGACGTGGCTTCCTCTGACCCCAGTCACCTGTGACACCTTATCACATGGTGTGTTGCGATTAAAAGTTCATGAAAAGTGCAAAGAAAAAAAAAAGATCAGGCTTAGAAAAAAAATAGAGTTACAATATCCACTTTCACATTCACATTATATAAAGCCTTAAAATCAGTTCAAATGAACACTTAGAACATGGCAGGTGGTGGTGTTAAAGGAGTGTATGGATATAGCATACAGACTATGTTAAAACTGGGCCCCATTTGTTTGATTGTTGACATGGTGGTATGAGAGGAGGAGAGGAGCAGCCCAGAGCCACCTCCTGCACATGGCATGGGGTCCATAATTACAAACGCCTCAGTACATATGTGTGTGAGCCACATAGCTACATGTTTGTTTATATGTTCAGTGTGAAGGATACTTCTGTAGTTATTTTAGTTATTAACATTTCATAATTATCACAGTGACTATAATATCGGACAGCACAAAACACATCATAAATCCATATGGGGTTCCTGAAAAGGTGTTTTAAGTGAAAATAAATACTAACACTAACTCCTCTGAGGTACTTTCTGGACTGAGCACCTCACTGACACTTTGTTTTTGTAGAAATGTCTTAATGATTAATTCAGCCAATCCAGACCGAGAATCCTTACGCTCCCCTCCAGAAACCGACCAATCGTGGGTTGAAATTCCAGTAATAGTACCCCACACATGCTCCCCACACATGTGGCTCCACCCCGCAGCCCCAGTAAGGAGGGTGGACCGGAGTAAAGAAAACAAGTTATCTCATAGTCGCAAGCCATGTTATTGATGGCCTTGCTGAGAATGAGGGGCAGCTTGTGAACCAGGGGATATGATTAGCGGGAAAATGAACAAGGTAAGTCCGTTAGTGTGGGAGGAAGGTTGTCTCGGTGTGACTGTGCTGGCGTTAGATTCACTTCATCCATGTAAATGTGCAGTGTTTGGAGTGTGTGTGGAATTTGGATAGATGTATGATGCTGGCTGTTCATGCGCATGTGTTGGCTGTACAGTTGCGCACTTTGTGAATGTGACTGTCCTCTGTGTAAACATCGTGACTTATGATCACGGCAGGTTTCTCCTGTATGAACTGTCCGCTCTGTTGAAGCTTAAACGTCTGGTAGGTCTGCCAGATATATATATATATTTTTATGTTTTTAGTAGGTGGCTCACTGAGGCTGCACATGAGGAACAGCTTAGCAACTTATAGTGACTTGTTGCTGTTCTCTGATAAGTTGCTCTCAGCGTCGCTCTTCATTGAACTGACATGAAGTGCTCTGAACAGGGTCATATGATGGAGGGGGGGGGGGGGGGGGGGGGGGGGGGGGGGGGGGGGGGGGGGGGGGGGGGG
>JBBMJY010000012.1:3471171-3488474 GCA_037833715.1 Toxotes lorentzi | reverse complement strand
TGGTGGGGGTTGTTTGTTTTTTTTTGGGGGGTTGTTTTTGGTGTTTCTTTTGGGTGAGGGGGAGGGAAGGGGGTTGGAAGGGGGGGGGGGAGGGACCCCCCCCCCCCCCCCCCCCCCCCGCCCCCCGTTCCCACTGTTACTGCGTCAGCGCCGGTCACTTATCATTAATGTCAGGTCAGAGTGTTTCTCACGAGCGCGTGTGCGCGTGCAAGCTTTTTCACGGCAGATGATGAGGTGACAGGTGTTTTAGTGCAATAACTGCAGCTAGGAGTCCTTAAACGTTTGGAAGAAGTTTGTTTGGTATCAGTCAGTACATCGTGGGCCTGAAATGTTTTCTTTTTATTTATCCAGTAACTTTCCTTGTGTACTTCCCGCTGTAAATCTGAACAGGCCAATGCCAGAGACAGGAGCTGGAGGCGCAATTTGGATCAGCTTCCTCTGACTTTCCCTTACCTTGCTTCTCTTGCTCGTCGCTCATAAATTGACCATTCTGTAGTGTGGAGATTTGTGTTTCCTATCTCATGCAGCGAGTTAAACTGTAATTTGGTTCAAAAATTAGTGCCCTGTTTAAGAAAAGTGGGCTTAAATTACACAAGAGTAATTGCAATTTGTTGCTTCCCCCCTCGTCAGCCTTGATGACAGGCTAGGATTGAGTGTGTGTGTACACATGTCTGTGTGAACTCATGTGTGTGTGTGTGTGTGTGTGTGTGTGCAATGTACAATTATCCCAAGGGGAAATTAAGAGCTCAAGATGACTAAATGTATGCTGTGAAAAAAAATCTTTCATCTGTGTATGCTTCATCACATGCATGTGCTTTGTGCGGGAGCCCCTCATAGGTGTGTGTGTCTCTGCATGTAGATACTGGTTAATGACTGTTGCCTGGTTCATACTCTGGCCAATTAGTGTTGGCTCCATAGCATGATGCCAGGTTGTCAGAGTTCCTATCCCTCTTTGCAACATGAGGAAAACAGCTATGGATTAACAACAAGATAACATTGTCCAGCGTCTCCCAATCTTTCCTTTACTGATAACACAGTGTGGTCATTAGCTAATTTCTCCTCTGAGAACCATATTTAAAGCAGATAAGCACTGGGCAGCCTGCATTTCCATCAGATTAGGTCAATGAAAAAAATCAGATTTTCTGTGAAAATCTGGGCAGGAAATTCAAATAAGTAATGCACCTCTTCCTCCTTCACAAACAACACTGTTGCCTTTGAGCAAGGCACTTAAGCCAGCTGCTCCAGTGGAGACGCTCAGTGGCCAGGAGTACAATGCCATGGTTGTGTTCACTGTACAGCAGGTATTCTATATTTGTAATTATTGGGTGTAACTGAGAGGTTTGATAGTCCAGAAATGGTACATGATGGTTGTGTTTACTCGGGACACCCCCTGTTTGCTGCCAAGTCGAGACGCTGAGACAGAGGCTGGTTCACAGTCCCTTGTGCCAGATGCAGTTACACTGAGTTCAGATCTACAGTAGCAGCTATTCACTCTTCCCTGGAAAATCCTGCTGCATTAAAAACAGGATGGATGGAAATGGATTCCCTTCTACTACAGGAGACGCAGCAAAAGGTTTCATAGGCATGTGTTTGAGGCTGCAATTAGATCAGATCTGGTCCTAACGCTCTTAACCATCGCTTAATCATCACCCCTGGATGATGTCACCCACTTACTGAGGGCACTGCACAGTGCATGGGTAACATTTTGAAGTAAAACAGATGCTGCATTTTGCCCGTAAATGTGAACTGCAGCGGAGGGGGGGGGGCATTCTGTGTGTGTTTGTGAGTGTGTGTGTGTGTCTGTGTGTGTTTGCAGCAGTCCAAAGGAACGGACGTGTAACATGGAGGCACACTGACCTCACCTCAGGAACAGGCAGTCTCTGTTCCTTCCACTGCCTGTCCCACCCTTTGGACACACACATGCGCTCACATACAAATGAGCTGACACGCATTTATTAACACACATGCTGGCCTTGACGCCAAGAAATGATGCAGGAACCCAGATACCAGCCCATGTGAGACACTCTCAATGCAGGGTGGGATTTAAGTACACAAGAAGTCCCAAACACACCAGAGCGACTGTGCGTGTTGTGGTGCATTAGTGCATAAAACCAACATGCTGTGATTTAGAGGCATTACAAAATTAACAATTTTTGGTTGCTGTCCATTTCTCATGGACATTAAACTTTCCTGCCAAATGGAGACTCAGGTCATTACCACTGAAACTGAAGGTCAAGTCTGTAAATTCCTTTTTAAGCTAAGAATTCCCCCTCACTGCAGAAGACTTAGTATGTGATCATCAGAGGGAAAACCTGCTTTGCACTCACACCATTTGCACACCAGATGCAATTTGACCTGCAAAACAGGTCCCCTCTGTTCATCAGAGAGGGAGCAACAGAGGGAGAGAAGCAACAGTTAATCGATTAATCAGTTAAATGGAGAACATTTAATCAGCATTGTTGATGAAGACAGCAGTTGTTAGTTGCAGCCCTAAGTCATTATCAGTGATAGGGGTAACCATGCTAGTGACGGGATGAGGAAGAAGTGAAAATGGTTGATTTCGTTCAGTTGTGCTTTGGGATATAAAATCAATTATATGCAAAACAGGACAGTTTGATTAAATAATGATTATTTAAAAAAAAAAAAAAAAGCATTTCTGCCAGTACATTACAGCAGAGCTGTGAAACACCTGCCATCTTTTGGCAGTGTACAACTGACACAGAGCGAAGTGGTTGTGCCTGGCCTGTAAAATAATGACCCGAGGAGCTGGAGACAAAGTCCCAGTGACAATCACAGTTCTTGTAAAGACAAAATCAGTGAGAAGACTTTGCCTTCAAGGCCCTGACTGACCATCTGCAGCTGAAGCTGAGGTCAGTGTCCAGTCTTGTAGTCAGTAATGAACCCTTCCCACACAATACCCATCATTGTGTAAATATCAAGACTATATTTCGAAAAAATAAGAGGGCGGGGGCAAGAGAGTTTCCAGGGATGTGTGTGCGTGTGCGAATGGCTCTCTCTTCCTGGGTATTTGTTTTTACATTTGTATGCATAAATCTCAGCCTGTGGGCATCTGTTGTGTGTGTGTCCAACCCCTCCCTCGTTCAATCCAGCTACTGTTCTTTGACGGCTGGCAGACGTGCAGCAGGGAAGGGGAAGGATCTCTGGTTAGAAAGCATCTCTTTGACTCCAGAAACCTCTGGTTCCTTTTTCTGCCAGAAGGCTAAAAATATTAGAGAAAGGGCTTCTTGTGTGTAGCAGATGCTGTAGCAGAGGTGGGGTCTGTCCTGGCACACGGGGGGACACGGGGACGGGAAAAGGAAAGGGGAAGGCTGTCTGTTTCCACTGACTGTCTGCAGGGATACACATCTGCACGTGAGTGAGTGTGTGTGTGAAGCATATGTTTGTGTGTTTCTCTTCCTGAGGTCTCAGGTAGCTGTTTACAACTTGTGTCACTAATGTGGAAATTTAGGCAGGTCCTGGCTGGTAGAGGCTGTGGAGCTCAGTTTGGGACATGCACTGTATGTCTGTGAAGGTTTGTCCACCACTGTTTGTCAGTGATGGCAGATGGATCTAGTTTGATTAACCTGTGTGGTTGTGGATCATTCGATTTATTCTGATTTCGAATGTTTCACTCTGCTCTGTTTTTCAGCTCTTTTGTCTCAGGCAGCAGAAAAGTAAGTTTCTTTATTAGCTCAGAGTACTGGGTACTGAATAACATATGTTTTACCAGAGGAAGATGTTTTTTATCTGTTACGGCGGTGACAGTAATTACTATCCTGGGGAATGGGCTCAGCATCACAGGTTGTTTGTGCTCATACACTAAGACTCTACCAGCTGTTTTCTGCCTCCTCTGTTGTAATACTCCTCGAAGCTGTAAACCTCCTTCACTGTGGTTTCCTCTACTGGACTCCCAAGTCGAGCTGAGTTGAGTATTTCAGTAGACTCGGTTCCTAACTCAGTTTGCACAGTATTCTTTTCTTAATTAAGCTGTGAATACACTGACACTTGTTGTGGTCATTTCCCCATGATATAGGACTCACACTTTGACACAGGACTCACACTTTGATACAGGACTCAGGCTTTGATACAGGACTCACACTTTGATACAGGACTCATGCTTTTTAGTTTCTAGGCTGCTGAGCTAAGAATTATTCTGTATTTGGCTTTGTGTTTTACTTTCTTACCATAATTGCATACAGTGTAGTATACCACAGTTAATCCTGCATGCAACACAAAGTACTTTACATAAAAATGAATGATTTAATAACGCAAATAATTGTGACATCTACAATGAAATAAGGACAAAGGGAGTAAGATGATAACATAGTAATAAAATAAGGTAATGAAGATGTTTTAAAGGTTCAATATTTTCACTATGCTAATGTTAGTGAACTAATATTCAGCCGTCTTTCACTTACTTCTCTCCTTTCGCATTCAGAAAATAAAACTATTAGTGAAGAGTTGCACTTGTATTTGAGCCATGAACTTAATTCCAGTGATATTATTTACATTTCAGATGCTGTATTTGTTTATTCCGCATGCTCTCTGTGGACATAGCAGAGATCAAACCTGCAAAGATTTGGAAAAACCAGTTGTCACTTGGCTGACATATTGCATTGCTAATGACAAAGAAAAGTAGCACACCCACAATTGATTTGTTTTTTTTTTTTAATGTAATTATTTCTTTCAGCAATTTAAGCCTTTGTTGGATAGCCAAGCAGAGAGATGACAGGAAATGAGGGGAGAGAGAGATGGGGATTGACATACCACAAAGGTCCCTGGCCGGATGCAAACAGGGGACGTTGTGGTTCATGATAGGCGCCTTAACCCCCCAGGCCTCCATTGTCAGCTGTGTTAAATATAAAGTGGTTTCATCTAAGTCAGACGATTTACCCTCTAGTTTCTTCACACGAACCAGAGTATAGTAGCTTCTGTCAGTGTCAAATGTGAGACCTTATACAGCATTGAGTAGCAGGTTGTGTATCACTGTCTGACCATGATTGCCTGTGGTTGCACCATATAGTGGTCTTGATTGTGTCTGAAACAGAAGGAATGCTGCCAACATCTCGTCTATGTGTTTATCTCTCAGCCCACATTACCACTGTGGTTTAGCTGACAGTAACTGGTTGCTTTTTAAAACTCACCGTGGGCCCCGTGTGTATACTCATACACGCCTGTACACACACACACACACACACACACATGCTCCGCTAGATTATTGCACTTCATAGATGTTAATGAGGGTATTCTATAAACTGAGTCCCCAAATACTCACACAAGAAGTGTGAAAGTTTGTGAGAAACTCTTTGGGGTACTTTTGTGACAGTCCACATCTAACGTGCTGGGCCAGTAGGCATAAATGTCAAAGCAGAGCTAATGAGGAAGGGATACATGAGCTAGTTAACTTGGTCATGAGACGAAGGAACATTTGTTATGTTTGGGGTTCAGGAGAGGGGGTGCTTGAAGGAAAGAAGGAGAGCCAAATCAAGGATTCATCAAAATAGGATCAAGATAAGATAAAATGAAACTTTAATGAAGCCTGTGTGGATTTTGGTTTGTTACTGTGAGGAAAGTATAAACAAGAATATGCCAAGTTATACCGAGTCAAAAAAAAAATTAATGAACATCCCAAAATGAAAAATATACAACTTCCAAAAGTGATGACTACACAGTTTTTAAAGAGGGACGTCAATCTCCAGACCACAGCATTATTACATAACAGACATCGGCTCACCACCAACCCCTGAGCCACCCACCCAGTCCACCTCCACCATCCAGTGTGCTGCGGTCATAGTACACTTGTACTGGTGCAGGCCAGCAGCCGCTGAACACAGCTGGCAGAGGGGTGATGCCAGGCAGGCAGCTGTCCAAACACTGTCCAGTCCCGAGGACAGAGTCAAAGCAGTAGGATAATGGAAAAAGTGTGCAAACAGCGCTCTGTCTGTTACCAAGGAGGAAAAGCACACACAGAGGAAACAAAAACCCCTTTATGTATATGTATCAGTTTAATCATCCAAAGCTATGGAAACATGGATGCTGAGCAGCCTTAGCAGCATGATCACTTTCTTACACATTGCTGTTTTTTCATAGTGATGATGGTCGATGGTGTGCGTGTGTGTTTGCACTCATGTTTGCCCTGAGACGAGTGAACAGAGAAACACCTACTGTCCCAAATCCTGTGTTTATGCCTGGATACCTGCCAGTTTCCAGAATAAATGTGCTGCCTGTCAGCATGACATGGTGCTTACTGTTTTCTATGGGGGTACTCACATGCCCCCCCCCCCCAATCTATTTTTTTCCCCTTCTTCTCCCATTATGTATCCATGCATGAAACATGCTAAGCAATCCCTGTACTGAGCCCGTCTCATGTTCAAAGCCTGGAGTCACGTCAAGCCCAGTCATCTGTGGATCTGATGCCACATTGGGAAACAAAGAGGCTCGGGGTGGGCAGGGCCGCCACACCAACTAACACACATACACACTCATGTACACACAAGCACACACACTCACACACACACATAGTGACGCACGTGAACATGAGAGAGTACAGTGGTAGATTTCATTTACTTTCCACTTCTCTCACTGTCTTTTAAGAATTAGTCTAATACTTTTGCTCTTTTTTTACTTTCCAAATCTTCACACACACACACACACACACACACACACACGCACTAAGGATTATAATGGGGCATGGGCGGGAACCACGAGGATTATTACTGGAAGACAGTTACACAACCAGAACAGAAGTTCAAGAGGCAAAGGGAGCAAAGAAGTAGAGAATAGATGTTGAACTACACACCATAGTCTGTCATACGTACAAGTTAAAGCTTACAGTTCAGAGCTACTGTCATTAATACATTTCACTAACTCATCAGCCAGTACTTAGTTTTCTTCTTTCATTTAGTGGAAAGAGTTGGGGAAAATCCAGTTTCTTTGTCTGTCTTGTGTTCATGCCTTCACATGAAAGCGTATAAATGGTTGACACACAACATTTAACATCTGCCAAGTCCACTTCTTGGCTGAAGGTTAAAAAGGATTCTTGCAGTGTTTCTGAGAGCAGGCAGCAGCACAGACTGCAGAGCTACATCTGGTCCTGTATCAGGCTGCTGACTGAGTGTAAACCTCATTTTTCTGTGTGTTTGTGTTTGTGTGTGAGCAGGCGGGGAAGGGAGAGCCCCATATCTTCAAGGAAAAGACCTTCAAGAAGAAGCGGCAGTGCATCGTGTGTCGTCAGAACGTAGACCACGTGGGCTCCTTCTGCAGAGGTACATGTTGCTAACGTGTGGTCATGTGAGGTTGTTTGTGTTGCAGCACTGAGAACTGAATTCATCTGAATGGAAAAATATTCCAGATGATGAGGCGTTAGACTGATGTGAAAATCTAGCTGAGAGTGTAGCTATCTAAGAACACCAGTAGCACATAGGATGCATGACACAGGATGCAGGACCTAAATTTAAGTATGGAGTGTAACTGCAGTAATACAGCTCTTGTTTTTTTGTCTTTCCTTCTCCCTCCCTACTTTTCCTCTAAGTATGCAAGACAGCCACCCACAGGAAGTGCGAGGCCAAGGTAAGGATCAACGTTCTGAGCAGGGTCTCAAAATGAAACACAAAGAATCAGTAATGATATAGTCATGGACAGTGTTGAATGTTCTGTGATCAGCTGGGATAAAGGAAAAGATTTTTGGTGTTTATTCAGATCTGTCAGGTCTAGAAGTAAAAATACATCATTATTTACCACAAAGTGTACTGCTGATTTCCAATATTTTGTATATATATTAGGTATATTTTCTGTTTATGTGCATTTTGCTGATAAAAAACCAAAGGGGAAACTGGCTGAGGATGAAAAGCTGATGTATCTGACATGAAGCATGCAAATTATTTGTAATCCAAGCTTCCACTTCCAGTCCATGAGGAGTAATCAGGAGACATTAATGTTCCTCTAATTTAATACATGAAACAAACAAAAGTGCCTTATTTCCATCATGTTTTCCACATTGATCTCACATTAATGTGCCCTTTCTAATTTGCTCTACATTTGGATGGAGCACTGTCACAACCTGACTACACCAAATGAAATGCATTCACATGGACTCATGGAGTCAGTGAGCTTCATGATACAGGACCCTGGAAGAGAGCTATCCTTGTATGTAGATATTGATTAGGTTGCACTGGACTATAGGAATAACATGAAATGCTAATCTGAGTTGTTTAGTATGTTGTTATGCTAGTGAGGTGTGAAAAGACATATGACAGTGACTCCATGAGAGCAGAAGTCCCAAGATCCGTGCTAATATGAAGGTCACTCAGTTGCATTCCTCAGAAAGAGCTCCAAGCCTTGCTCCAACCCCACACTGCTGCCTCTGTGAAAGAGTCATTGATGGAGGGATGGTATGATGAATAGACAGAGGGATGCAGAGGGGGAGAATGCCAGCCATGGCCAGAGTGACGAATGGGGGCTAGAGGCTGAGGCAGGGAGCCTTGGCAGTCCACGGGCGAAGGAGAGAAAGCCAAAGTCGAAGGCATGTGGCATAGACAAGAGTCATTCCTCTAGCATCCCTCCATCTTCTTGTCTTTTATCTGAGGGAAGGAGAGCCTTGAGGATGTGTCAGAGATGAAAGGATAGCTTTGTAATGGTACATGCAGTAAAAAAAAGTAGAATCTGGCCTTTTAGGAAAACCTGTGATGTGGCTTTTCTTTTATTCTTGCTTTTCTTTTATTCTTGTTTATTAGTTGGTTTGTTACTGCATGGACATGTTATTCTTTGTGCAACTTATTTGATGTGAAGGCAGATAGGTATAATTATTTTTTAATCTCCCAGTGTAGGAGGACAAGTGTCTTCTCTATATTTCATGCATAGATGCAAAGATTGATACCACTCACATGCTAAATATGACGCTACAGCTGGTTAGCTTAGATTTGCATAAAGACCGGAAATAGGACCACAGCTAACCTAGCTTTGTCCAAAGATAAAACCAAAAGCTCTGTTTTTATACAAATTAAACAAAGAAGATATAACTTAGTAATTAATACGTTTTAGAAGCGCTGGTAGCTTGGTAGGTAGACCCAGGCCAGCTGTTCCCCCTTTTTTCCAGGTAGCCATAGCTTCATTTTTAGCTCGCAGCAATGAAAGCAGTATTCCCCAAAACGTTCAATTATTTAATCCAAAATAAAAAGGGCTGAAAAGAAAGTGTTACTCTATCCCTAAGTGTAGATGCACTCCCTAATTTGCTGCAGATATTTTTAATGGCACAAGAAATGATGAATCGCCAAAAGGCAACAGCCATGTTATCACAACAATTGACTTTTCATATTGTTATCTCTTTTTGGAAAGAAATCCTGGCACAGTCACAAGCAAGCTCACTGGGAAACAGCAAAAGATTCCACAGAAATGTTGAGCATTTATTAATTGTGGAGATTGATTAAAGGAAGAAGCAGGATGTTGTTTGATGGCCTGACTGTGACTGTCTGATGTGTGGTTGTTGACTGGTAGTTAAACAGCGATATCCATCGCTGCTGCCCAGGAAGGGAGAGGTCAGATAAGGCAGGGCGTGGGGGTCTGACTGCTGTGTCCGTCTCAGCTGTTATCTACCCCCGTATGTAGAGGGAGATGGGATGGCATCAGTGTCTAATACTGTGGATTCTAAAATGCGTACTTATTTAGTAATGATAGAGACATTGCCCATTTATAGATCTAAATTACAGATCTCAGCTGTCTGCTTGCTGATTAGCTTTAGCCTTTCTTCTGTGTACTGCTGTATGACCTGGTTTGTGCTAAATGCCTTTGTTACCTTTTAACAGTGTTTTCAGTTCAAGGTGTTTCCTCACTTGCAGTTGATCCACATTTGGCAGTTCTTACCTAAAACCTTGTGTTTGAATCAACCACCTCTAACCTCCTCGATGAGCATATTTACTGTGTTTATGTGCAAACACACACATCTGGTGGTCTGCCATCTGCAAGCTATCCTGTTCTCACCAGGCTTCTGTTTACATCACCAGCTGGCTGGTATTGCTGTACGCTCAGTGACAAATCATCTCATTACTACACCGTCCAGTATCCTGTCAGTGTGTCTACTCAAGTTCCCTGGAAAAACCCTCTACACTTTTATTAAATTTCCCTCTCAGAGAGAGTGGTTGGTGGTAATAGATAGTCTAGGCACAGTTCATGTGTTTTTTTTTTTTATTTGGTTGTCCTCTGTCACTCTGTTCCCTACTCTTTGCCCACGAGGTCAACAGCCTCCAGCTGGACCATCTCTATTCTATTAAAAACACAGACTCTCTCTCTCTGTCTCTCTCTCTCTCTCACAGACACACACACACACACACACACACAGAAGGCCATAAAGAGTTTTATTTCAGCATGTTCTTCTCTCAGAGAACAGTTCACACACACACGCACACAGAATGTTTGATCCCAAGTGGAAAATTTAGCCCACAGGGAAGAGGGATAGAGGCTTACTAGGGCCCAGGAGCAAAGAGATGGAGGGAAGGTTGGGGAAAGACACAGAGATAGGGAGGGGGAAACAGAGAAACAGTGGGAGGAGGAAGGATTAAAATTAGCGAAATGCAGCCCGTGACGAGTTGATCAGTCTGTCTGTCTAATTAGGCAAGAAGAGTCATTTCCGCTGGGGAAAAAACCTCCATGACTGACTGTTTCACTGACTGGCTGACTGCTCAGCTCTGAGACTAGTCACACAGGGGAACCTCACTGATATGAAATTACACAGGCTGGTTCACTGAATGACCGCCTGGCAGACATACTGTACAGAGGTACAATACTGGTATGAAACTTACTGACGCTTACTGGCTGACAGAAAGAGTGATGGACATTTAGACTGACTGACACTGTGACTGGCTGAGTGCTGTTTACCCTAAGTAGACCAAGTGGGCCATCTATAAATAAATGCACTCATAAAAACATGACAGGTTAATAAGGTTACCAAACAAACCTCAGCTTCCAGAGGTGAAATTAGAAACTTTAAGAAACCTCTAATTGTTTTACCTCCTTGGTTGTATTGCTTTCCATTCACTGCTCTGCCACAGTGTTGCTATGCACATGATTAAGTTCTCATCTGCACAAAATTTCAAAGGTCTGCTGTGTTTGCCAGTAACTCAGTGACTGGCTGACTATTAGTGTGACTCCTCACTTAACAGACTGACTGATGAGTAGACTGAAAATACTTAAGCTTTACTACTGTCCAGTGCTTTGTACTGACTAGTAAAATTGGCAGTGCAGAGCTGTTTATCAGAGTAATTGCACATTCCTGCTTCCCATGTGCACGTCGGGATTCCTTATTGTCTCTCGTCCTTGTTGTCTCTCGTCTTTGTCAGACCTCTTATCTGCTCAACATGTCAAAATACATTTTACAAGAGACTAAGCTGTGACCTGTTTACACTGCCCCCTCCCCTTTACGAGAAGAGGATGTACAATCAAGCACAGATAGATAGAGCGGAAGTGGGGGAGGATGCAGGATGAGAGGCAGAGCAACATAGCCTAACCGCCTGATGTTTCTCTAACATAAAAGCCTTTCATCAGGACAGTTGTGGTTTGAGTCCTGCTTCCCAGATCCTCTTTATTTTTAGTAATTTTTAGAAGAAAGGCACACAGATACAGCAGAGAAAACAGTGTGCAAACTACTTTTTCTTTCTCTGATACTGTTTAAACCCTGGTCTTCGTTTGTCTCACGGCCATCTTACATACATTTTTGTCTGGCTAACATCTGTATTAGTGACAGCAATTGAATTTATTCCAACTCTGTTCAGTGTTGCATTGTTCTTGTTAACTTTGCATCAACTTAACTGATCCTTACATGCAAACCATACAGCAGAAGCAGACCATAGGAAGTTATGTGGAGATGGAATGATGGAGTAATGGCAAAATAGTCTATGTTTTCCCAACATGCAGCTGACCCCAACATCCCCCTCACCCTACAGACTTCCTGTCAAATGGAAACCTCCTTGTCAAACCTATGCCTGGTTCCATTGATGTTACTATAGGAATATATCACATATTGTCCTAATGGCAGTAAAAACATATCAACCACAACTTCATTTTTAGAAGCTTTCAGTGCCAAGACTGACACAAAGACAAAACACGTCAAAGTTTAGGTATCAAAACAGTCAGTTTACTGCAAGCAATCCTCTTAATCACTTCAGGAGGTGGTGGAAAGCATCACAGAAATGTAGTTTTCAGGGATCTCAGTGACATCAGTAGTGAGCAATCTCTGGTTAGAGCTTCGTGGCCTTGAGCCCAGGCCTCTGGTTTCTCTCCTGCAGGCTTAGCACTTCACCAAATACTCATGTAGTCATTGTGAGTCATTCGGGATAACAAGATCCAACTGTATCTTTTTAACATTACCAGTACCATGACTGTCTCTTCTGACTAAAGGAGTCACCACTTTATCACAGACAGCTCTGGTAATTGTCTAGATTGGCTGGCGTGTTTTGAGTCTGAGCTGTGTGTGTGTCTGTGTGTGCTTGTATGTGTGTGTATATGTGTGTTGTGTGTCTGTGCGTACACCCAGCGCAGACTGAGCAAGGGAAGGTGCAGGTGAGTGAGTGATGTTGATGAGAGTTATTAAAACCATGAGCATGACAGCTAAGTTAGCCAAGGTGTGTGTGTGTGTGTGTGTGTGTGTGTGTGTGTGTGTGTGTGTGTGTGTGTGTGTGTGTGTGTGTGTGTAGCAGCAGGGGCATAGGCTGCGCTAATTGGCCAGTGGATTTGGCCTGTTCTAAATATAACAGGAAGAGACCGTTTGTATATCTCTGCCACCAGGGATCTTAAATATTGACACCCACACTGGTGCAGGACATGAGTCACAGATTGTAGTGTTATCCACTGTTACTGTTTATACTGGCATTTAATTTAGGCTCATTACACATTATGACACACATGCACACACACACGCAAGAACATAATTGATATAAAGCTGGAGTTGGAAGAAATGTGTAGAAATCCTGGGAGGAAGTAATGCTTACATCACAAGCCTGTGTCAGCCCATCAGCTCTATAACTCCCTAGAACTTCTGATATTGATCTAACTAAGCATAACATCTGGCTCCACCAGATGAATGCCTGTGACTAATGAGCTGTTCCCCTCGTCTTTTCATCGCTTTCATTTTGTGTCGTGTCAGCTCCTTAAATTCACCTCCCGAGGCCTCAAGGAGATGATAAACAAAAACATTGAAAAAAAAATCAGAAAGACAATGAAGACTCTCACCACAGGGTCGTCTTGTTTGTGAGATGTGGCGTACTACAAAAAAAGACGGGCCCTAAAGGAAATTGTTGACAATGCACAAAGCACAACTGAAGAATGTGAATGCATTTTTGTGCCTATGGTAACCACCGTTTAGGCTGAAGGGTGCTGCAAATATAGAAAGAGGAGGGGATTTTGTGCTTTTGGGGATTGTGTCACTGCCTACTTATCAACAGGATGAATGACAGAGATGCAGCTCAACCACAGAGGGAGGGAGAGACTGAAGATCTGTAATAGTGGCCCGTGTTTGTTGGTTCACAGGAGATTTTTCCATTGTTGATCTCTCCCAATCTCATCCCGGCCCACGTCTTCCTGCTTTGTTTATTTACCCACGCTTATTTTTGTCCGCATTCGAGCCTTCAGCCCGTGTTTGGCTTGGGACAAGGGTAAAGATGGATGGATGAGAACAGCACTGTAGTGAACTATGTGAATGTGCTTCAGCCTTCTGCATGGAAAACCTCTGGACAAGTAACATGTGTGCTTCCTGTTTGTGTCATCTGCATAACTTTATGAGTATATCATGTAGTCGGTGTAGTCATAACTGTTGACCCCCAGCTCCATAACAGGGATTTGCTTCCCACCCAGTCATTAAAGCTGCACCACAGGAACCCATGTGACCTGTGATATCTTCAGCCTCCCTCTCAGCTGCTTGGAGCGAAAATGAAACAGCTAAAGACAGAGACCCTTTTCTTTCCTTTTGGGGTCAAAAGAAAGTGTGGGAACAAGAGACAGAGAGTAAAAGAGGAAAATGTGCTGAACAGTGAGGAGAAAAAAAAAAGAAAACAGATAAACGCTTTGTTAGCCAGCCTTACATAAAGAAAAGCACCAAATGTGTGAAAGGGGATTCCTAAGTCTTGGGGATAGACATATTTCACCCATAGGTGTTGTTTTTGCTTAGTTATGGCCTTGAAGTCCCCCTTGAGTTAGGCGGGGTGCTTTCTGGTTTTCTCATGAAGTCCACCTTGTCATGATTAAGAGGCATTAGACATGTGGGGTGCATTTGAAGGATACTTATACATCTAAGCCAGGTAACTCTCAGAACTGACTGATCATCTGTACAGCGGTAACTATTACAGAAATCCTCCCTAAGCCTGCACATAACCCACATAACAAACAACTTTCCAAACGATTTCCTTTTGGGTCACATTCCAGTACAATAGCAGTCAGCGAGCATGTTAGAAAGTGGGATTTCTATCATCTTGTGACAACCAAATTGTTCCACTAACCCCTCAAGCAGGCTTTGATACCCACAATGTTATACAGAGTGGCCGAGAGCAAAGGTATTATTTTCTACCCATGGTGACCAAAAGGGCTTTAGTCAACAAGTAGATGCATGTGAAACTGAACAAAAACAGTGGGTGTGATTGCCTACTCCCAGTCCCAACACACTTCAGAGTGAAATTAGTGTGAAAAAACATCCCTGTTACTTGTCTTCCTCCTGTTTAGCATGGTTTTAATTGGCTCTGACAGTTTTTACATACATTTCTTTTACTGTTCATTTATATGGAATTTGAACTATGAGAGAAAACAGGTGTAAGACATATTGCTCAAACTCTCGACAAGCATGAGCAATATTACCTTGAGGGTAACAGGAGTAATAAGAATGTCTGCTGGGGTGGAAGTAGCTACAACCCACCAGTTAGATGTTTTCCTATGATAAAAAGTGAACTGTTCAGGTTTCTGTGACTGAATCACTGGTTAAGTGATTTTGAGGGATGCAGTGGCAGCCTGGTCCACCCACTTATACTTTGAGTTGGGTGCGTGGCTCCTGTACATCCACGCCTGTGGATCTCATTTTGTGCCTGTGGATTTCAGCAGTGTAATCCCGTTATAGTAACTGTTACTGCGACTGGTCAAATTAGCATTACAGTAGCTGGTGAACTTGCTTTAACCTTTTTTTTGTAATCTTATACGTATCTGTACTAGTTTGTTGAGTCAGTTGTCTGCAGGTGCTTTATTGATTATGGTCTATTGTATCATTATTTTTGTAATCAGAGACAGAGTTACCCTCTGTGATCTAATTACTCTAAGACGTGACCATGCTCACACAAAGGCCCCTTGCATTCTTGTCTAGTTCGCTTGATGGCGATGATGAAAGCACGCAAGGTCACAGCCAGCATCGGCTTTCACCGCTGATTCGTTGCAGCTTTCATCAATGTTCTCTGATTGGCTCTCCCAGAGGAACTGAAGGAATGGGGGACTATTAAGCCTAAGGCTAACCATCAAAGGAAATGCCACATAAGTGCTGCGTTCATATGCAATCAGGGAGCAGATATGGTTTGATCTCGACTGTTTGCAACACTTTGTTTTGCTCGCAGATGTAGAAACTTTTACGTTGTAGTACCTGCCCTCAGTGAACTATGAATTCTTGCTACAGTAATGCAGGACTTTGTTTAATTATGCAACAGTTTAAGTTGTTTGTGTTCATCTTGCTCATTGCATAACGTCTTTGTTACATAGGGAAATAGTAACCCATTGTATTACTTCATTTCACACATAAGTTCTCATTTATTTCTTCTCTGTTCAGTTATTGGGAGGAAAAACTGAACAGAGAAGTAATAAGTCAGGTTTTGTCAAGCTATGGTAACGAGGAGCTGTCGGCAATTTAAAAAATCAAATTCAACAAATTCTAAGTGAAATGTAATTCATTTGAACATATGAACATTTGAACATTTAAGAACATTTGAATTCATTTGAACATAACCCTTATAATCCCCTAATCCAAAACCCCTAATCCAAAACTACGCTGTGGAATTAACGTTTCCCTCATTTACAGCCTCAGCTGCTTCTCTTATTCATAAAGATTAGTTTATGACTATCACTGTTGAATCCAAAATACAAAAGGTGTTCTGTGTGATCTCACAGGGGGAAGCCAACTTTTTAATCCAATATTTCTACAGACTGTGTGGCTATTGCTGCAGCCTACAGAGCAGACTTAACATATATTCCAGCAAAGAAAAAGAGAGGAGAGTGCCATGTTAGCAATCTGGGCAGGAAGCAGACATCTGTGAGATCATGAAAGATTACATTATATTTTAAAATTTAAATAAAAGTGTGCATAGGGAAGCTGTGATAGACTCACAGGATATGTATACAAGGAACGACTTGTTGCACCTATACAGTGTGAATTTTGAATTCAAATGGACCATTACAGACTGGTAGTTTGAATTTCAAATAAAAAGTGACAGCTGTAGTCGCTGGGATGTGCCAACCATGGGGACGGATATATTAAAACATGTGTCTGTAATATTTAACATTAGAATATAACAGAAGAAAAACAATGAATATATTACCATGGATAGCATAATAATTACGCCATATTTCACTCTTACACACACTGTTGCAGGCTCTCACAAACTTTGCCCTCACATACGCGTTCTCAGTAATAACATACCAAGGCTGCTACCTCACCCTCGAGTTATTCCTCTTAGAGCCTACAGCTCTTAAGCCATGTGTTGAGAGCAGAGAGCCGTGCATTATCCATTAGCTATCTTCTTCTGCTTTGATGGATCAAAGAGCATGTAAAGACCAGGAGGAGCCAGGGTCGCTGCAGCAAAATGAAAACGGAAGGGGAAGAGGACAGAGGACTGGCAGACGGAGAAGGAGGGAAGAGGGCAGGGGAAGGGATGGAGGAGGGGTTGGGTGGGGAGATGGGAGAGAAGGTTATGGGGGTCAGGGCTTTCTGAGTGTCGCCAGCTGGACCCACCTGAGAGGAGGCAGTGGAAGGGAAGCACTTGAAGTCATGCTACTTCTCTTGAGCTACTTCAGCATCTACTTTGGTAGATAAATTGGTTTACTGACGTAGCCAGCACTTATTTCCAGAGCAAGTTAGAACAAGCCAGCTAGTCCTGGGTCTTTGTCTTTTTCAAGGATATTTGGTTACTGATGGACACAGGGGATCAAACCTGTGACCTTCCAGTTTTAAGACTTTTCCAGGCACTGAATAATAGTGGGGGTTCAAACGGAAGAGTGCTGTAACGAAGGACTTCGTTACCCATGACTGTTGGGTTATGGTATTGTAAATATTGTACACAGTGGGTTTGGTGTTA
>JBBMJY010000012.1:3431743-3471071 GCA_037833715.1 Toxotes lorentzi | reverse complement strand
AAACAGATGTTTTTGCATGCTCGAACTTTGCCTTGGCATTGCTTTTCCTCTGAAGTCTCGGTTGTCAGAACGGCCATCCTAACAAGTGCAGAGAGTGAAAAGATTTCAAGAAAACTATAGGTGGGAAGTTGGAGAGGTAAGGGGAAGACTAACAGGAAGGGTTTTGTGAAAAACAGATTAGAGAAGAAAAGGAAGGGAAGAAAGAGGAAGGAAATATTGGGACTGAGCAAAAAAGCTGGAGAGAGAGAATAAACAAAGGAAGAAAGACTGGAAAGAACATGGAGTAGGACAAGAAAGAGCTGAAATGAGATGAAAATAAGACAAAAGTAGCAGAAAAGCAGAAGTCGAGAACGAGAGCAGAAATGAACTTCCACAGAGAGAGAGCAGGCCAGATGAGAAAAAAGGGCACAAGAGGGATGAAAAGAGAAGGAGAAAGATGGGTGGAGGTCTATTAGCAGGAAGTTTTTGCGTAAGCGTTGGCCCGAGGAGATGGAATCTGGTGTGGTGTGTTTGTTCTGGCTTAGGGGCTGCCCTCAGCAGGCCCCTCTATTGGGTGCTGGAAGAGAGGGATGTAGAGGAATAAATGGAGGAAAGGAGGGAAAGATTAGAGAAATGAATGGGTCGATGACCGGTGTGAAAGTGCCAACGCAGGTAAAGCCTGATTCATGCTGTGTTCAGAAATGGGTGCACAGTCAAAATTGGACTGAAGTCATAACAACTGGAAATTTGAAACAATGTGGACTCTCTGGAGTATGTCCAGGACTGGCTGAGTGAGGAGAAACTGGAACCAGTGGATGATTCCAGAAGGTTTTGATTTTTCTTGTTAGACGCTAGTTGAATTGCTGCATTTTCCAGCAATACCACCAGATTTCATTATGAGTTTTGTGGCTTGTCTTTCATTGAACACTGCGCACATCAAGACCCACAAAGCAAGAATGAAGTGTTAGTTGATTCGATAACATGCAGACCTCCCAGTTTTTCCAGGACTTTACCAGTTTACATTGTGTGTTCTGGAGACTCATTAAAACACTTTCATTTTTTTTCTTAATATTTCTTCTTCTTTTTCTTTTTTAATTTTCATTTCTTTGTATCCTGTTCCCGTCCCAGGACAGGAAGGAAGCAATTGCTTCCAATGATAGTTGGAAATCTAGAGTTGTTTAGCAGAATGTCAGAGGTAGGGTAAAGTTTTGCTTGGGCCTCCAAATCAGATCCAGTCATGCAACATTTAAAGAGCATAAGCACAACTGAAAGCCACATTTTTGTCGTGGCAGATGAGTTTCACATGTCGCTGCAGAGTCCAATTCACTGTCTTTTTAAACATGGACTTTTAGACATTCAATACTTAGACAATGCAGTGTTTCAGACATTAAATGAAACTGACCTACTACAGCCAGAGGGAATTCAGAGAAATTTTGAGCCTCACCCAGCCTAAACCTATCTGATCATGAGTTGGGTTCAGGCTACGAATGAAAACCAACCGCAGCACAGGATAAGATTTGAGATCCATTTCCCTACAGAGATGGAAGTAAACATTAATTCTCAGAGTGAGTCATACAGGAACATTGTCCAGTTAGTCATTTAATAGTCAATGTTCAACCTGAACCTGTTTCCTGTGACTTTTCTCAAACACGGCAAGTCTCGATTTAGCTCATTATCTGCCCCCTTGCCTTCCTGTTGATGTGTGTAGTTACGTACAAGCAGCAGTAAGAGACTGAGCTTGATGCTTGAGAGAGAAGGGAAGAAAGAAAGATTAACGCTGACTGCACAACACATACACACTGTGGTGACACACCCCCAGGTTCAGGGCCTGGGTAACTTCCCTTTTGTGCACAGTCCTTGCCCTTTTCCTGTATCCAAATAAACAGTCCAAAAAGGGCTCTGTGGCGGGAACACTGCCTTTTGTGTGTGCACACGTGTGTGTGTCCATGTGTTGCGTGTATTACGTAAGCATGACTGTGGCCCTCTGCCCCCCTTCATTAGGGCTGCTGTTCAGCTCCTGCTTCCTTTGGTCACAGTTCATTGACCTGTAGGCCCATAACAGACATGGGAGTCGGATGTGTCTCTCAGTGTGTTTCTGTCTCACTGCTCCTCCAGCTGCGTAGCTGTGTTTGGCTCCACAGTCGTACATACTTTACATTTTGTAAACATGCTCTCAAACATCAGCTGTACTTGTGTTTATTTGGCACTTATGTGTATCTAAGTAGTTGTACAGACACTGTTTGCTCTCTATTCATCATCAATTGGCTCTTAAAGCGTCACTCTGTGTATTTCTCCCCCGTCTGGCCTCAACAAGTCGCACTGCTGAACTGTCTGTTAGTGGTGAAATACTATCTTAATCTGAGATGGGCTGCATTCCTAGCAGTAGTTGACAAACTGAGATATATTTTTTGGGCAATTACACATTCCTCTGCAACAGTACAGAGATACTTACTGTTAACTGCTGACTGATGGCACAAAGTTCCTTCATCAGTAATAATTGTATCTACGTATAAGGTTTGGTCCCCTGCATTGTTTTAAGGACAAAAATGAAAGGCTACCTTATATTATTATATTATACCATATAATATTAGTGCACATATTTTTGGGGAAATATGTTATATTTGCTTTCTTTCCAATCATTATCATCTCTGATCTCTGACCCTTCCCTCTGTCCCAAAGCAAAAAGAGTGTGTGAGTCAGTCCTGGATTCAGATGTGGCTGTCTTTGTGTGTTCCAGGTGACCTCTGCATGCATCCCAGTGCCCTCCAATGATCTGGTGAGTCCCCTGCATTTACCCATGTTTTTTCCTCAAGAGAATCTGTGTACAAGATGAGTTTTCCCACTTTGTCTATCCATAGTTACGAGGTAGGGCTTCCCAAAACCAGCGTATGGTTTCCTCTTGTTGAATTCCTTTTGGGAAGCCGAGACCTCAGCCCAGTTGGAGCTCAGTTCATTCCTGGAGCACTGCGGCATTCCAGCCCAGAAGAAAAAAAAAAGTTGATGTTGCTATAGGAAGTAGTAATGTTTATCCATTAGAGAGTCTGTTTGTTTAATTAAATCTCCTTTCCTTCCTCTCTATCCCCTCCTCCTCTCGCCTTTCTCCCCTGCTTCCTCCCCTCTCTCACCTCCTTTCAACCTCCTCCCTTTGCCCCACTTCATCTTATCATCCCTTTCTTCACACCCTCCTCTCCCCTCTTCTCCTTTATCCTGTCACTGCTCCTTCTTTGCATCCAGCAGCGTAGAGGGACGGCTCCTTCCCGACACACCCAGCACCTGGTGAGCACACTTTAACCTCCATCCTCTTTCCTTGTCCTCCTCACCCTCATACTTTTTTGTCTGCATCTTCCCTTTTCCTCTGTCTTTCCCTCCATGTCCCCAGCATCATGCTATCGGTCTTGGAAATTTCCAAACCTGTCAGGGAAAAACAGTTTGTGGCTGTTGACACCTAGTTGTAGAGCAACTAGGTGTCATCCTCTGGGGACCACGAATGTCTTTGTTGGATAAATGAAAGCCTTAACCTGCTGGTGGCACCAGAGGAAAGTGTAGAGGAAAGGTCTGGTGTGGTCAGCTGACTGATGTCACCATCATTAGACCAAAGCAGTGAAGTGGTCAATAATTATGGATAAGTTTTAATCACCTTTAATTGTCTGTTTGTTTTCTTTTTGTTTGTTTGTTTCATTCAACAGGGGTCCACCAAGTCTCTGACCTATACCAAACAGAGAAATACCCTGCCCAGGTAAAGGTCATCCGAGTCACTTCTCATACAGCTGTGTGTTACTGAGGCATTTTCTGAAGGAATCACTGAATAGAAATGAAGTCCTTATGTTTCCTCACTGGTGCTGCTGAGAGCTGTGCTCTTTGTTTCTGTCTTCTTTCACTTGGTCCCAAGACTATTCATTCTTTCCGTGAGGTTTAGTGTCAACTATGTGATGGAGCGAGTCGGCTTTTGATCTGACCTCCATGTCGCTGACCTCCATGTCGCTTGCAGTATCCTCTCTCTCTTTTTCTTTCCTCCTCTCTCCATACATTCAGTCATGAGTTTCATCAGGAGCACAATCGTGTTGAGCTGCCATAAACTATCTGAACTAACGCCCACAGCTTGACCTGTGTCCTCCTTTCTCTCCTTGTCTCTCTGCACGACCACCCGACCCTTGCTCCCTCTTCTCCTTTTCCTCTCTCCCTTTTCCCTCTATTCCCTCTTTCGCTGTTTCTCTAGGAGCTTCAGCGTGGATCGTGTGATGGAAAGAGTGATGGAGCGCCACTACGACTTTGACCTGACCTACATCACCGAGAGGATCATCTCCGTTTTCTTCCCACCGAAGCTGGAGGAGCAGAGGTACCGGCTGAACCTGAAGGAGGTGGCTGCCATGCTCAAGTCCAAACATCAGGACAAATTTCTGGTGAGGGAACAGAAATGCTTTCACAAGATGTCATGTAGCTTGTCTGTGGTATTTGTCGGAGCAGAGATTTTACCTCCCTCCTCAGAGTATTCTGTTCAATTCAGCTAAAGATGCTTGTTGCACCATAGGCAACAGAGACAATATGTTTTAACATACAGCACCAAGAAGCCGCAAAATGCACTTACCAACCCACAAATTAGAAGTCTTTTTGTTTTTTTGTGTCACACCCATAATAAAATATCTGAAAATGTAACTGGCTGCTGTGATAAACATCTTTTCTGTTTCAGCTCCTGAATCTGTCTGAGAGGCGCCACGACATCACTCGCCTCAATCCAAAGGTAGAACTTTTCTTCTTGTGATTCTCAAAACTCGGTGTTGAGAACTCAATTGGCAAACTTTTAATTTAATCTCCTCAAATCACATGATCTTTTCCTCTGTCTCCATCCACCGTCAGGTTCATGACTTTGGCTGGCCTGACCTCCATGCCCCACCGCTGGATAAGATCTGTGCCATATGTAAGGCCATGGAGACATGGCTGACCTCTGACCCCCAGCACGTGGTGGTCCTGCACTGCAAGGTCAGAGTTCAGGGGGCCAACGGGATTTTTCAGACGGACGTCCCACTGTTTCCCAGGCTCTAAACAGGGCAGATCAGAATGTAGTAAAGAGTAAAGTGCTGCAGCAAGATGGTAACAAATGCTAAATACAGAATAGTGCTAGTTTTTACTGAGCCACATTTCATATTAATGGTGTTTAAAAATGACAGTTATATTAGTATTAAGTGTCACATAAGTATTTAATGTGAAGGTTACATAAAGTAAATTGTTAACATGCAAAAACAGGATCAGTGCAGAATTGTAGTATCTACTTTTAAAGGTTTTTTTTTTTTAGCATTTTAAAAATATGATTGTTTTTTCAACTGTCTCTCATACAGGTGCTTTGGAAAGTGTCACTTCAGTCGTAAAAAAAGAAGATCCCGCACTCTGCTCTTGCGCAGCACCACAGTTTATTGCTCATGCCCTTGACAAAGGTCCAGAGGGACCAAAACGTTTGTATGATCAATAAATTGTGATGCTGAGTGAGAGCGGTGTGCGAAATCTTCTTATGACTGAAGCTCAGTTTGGTAAACAAACTTGTTACTCAATAACAATATAATTACCATTGACCATGTTTGTGGCTGACCATCACCTTTGATGTTCACTATCCAGATAGCACTGGTGGAAGAAGTATTCAGACCCCTAACTTAAGTAAAAGTAGCAATAATTACACTGTAAAATACTGTAAAATTCAAACTTTTGCTGTAAAGGTTTACAAAGTAAAAGTAAAGAAATGTTATCAGCGCCCCAACAGATATTATTAGATTGTTATTACTGACACGTAGGAAGAATGTTGTAGCAGGCTGAGGTGGAACTAATTTTAATTTTTTTTATCATTATATTTACAAATCAGTCATATGTTTAAAATTTAAAAATCTTAATCTTTATCTAGTAGCTAGTAACTCAATAAGTGTCAAGTGAATGCATTGCTGTAAAATGTACAATATTTCATCCTGAAATGCAGTTTCATAAAATGAAAATACTGCAGTAAAGTACAAGTATATCAGAATTATACTTCAGTAGATTCCAGATAGTTGGAAAGTCTAATATGGAGCAACGTTACAGGAAAAAAACAGCTAAGCACTGAATGCTTATTTTAGTTCATGTTACATGCTGTAATTGCTATTTTGGAAAAATTGTAGAACATAATTGTACAGTTAGCTCCAGTTTCTTTCACTTGTTTTTACAAGTTTAATCAGCCTTAATTTCTCTGTTCACTATTTCTGGTGTAAAATGCAATAAACTAAGCTAAGATATTGCAGTTACAACACAACTTGAAAAAAACCCAAATAACAGAGTTGCATCATATAATTCAAAAAGCTGTTTCAACTTCTGCCAGAAAACTAAGCATAAATTTGAGATGAAACTCTGTCAACTCAGCATTTAACTTCCACGCTGTTGTGTGTCATTTCAGGAAAGTAGTGGCAATTTGAACTTTTCCTCCGCTACCAAACAGTGACTAGCAACACTGGGGGCGACCAAGCTCCCACGGCTTGTCTGGATGTTTTATTTATTGGTTTTGGTCAGGAGAATTTAAATTCTAAAACCAGACTACTTCTGTGGTCTGCTGACTCTCCAGAACATTCCAACTACAGGCAATTTTTTCCCAGCTGCAGATCACGCCGAGGATGGGAATAAACAAGTTTTTGTCAATGAAGAACCTTTCATTGTGAGACAGACTATGCAAAACAAGCTTTAATTTGTACTGGTTCGTGTGTAGGTGCAGTCTTCGTACTGGTATCTGGAGGGGTCATATTAGGAATTCGAGGCTGGAATGTCTTTGGAATGTGCCAGAAACTACGGAGCGCCCGGTGTGAAAAAAACACCACAGGGAGCTTTTTAATTTGAACTCAAACTGCTTGTCCGCATCTTTCTATGTCCCTGCCTCGTCTCTGTCTGTCTCTCTCTTGCCTTCTCTCTATCTGTCTCTCTCTAAAAAAACAGTCTAAACTGTCAGGTCTTACAAGCTGAGGAAATCAGTTGTCTTAGATCAAACCACAGCCTCTGAGCATGCAATCAGCATGTCTTGATTTTGTTCTTGTTGTTCCCTCTCCCTCCTACAGGGCAACAAAGGGAAAACAGGCGTGATTATTGCAGCCTACATGCACTACAGCAAGATCTCTGCAGGGTGAGTGTGTGTGTGTGTGTGTGTCGGATGTATCCAAAGCCACAATTTGACATTTTCCTGTTCATCAGAATATCCACACGTGGAACACATTAAAGATTGTTAAACTAATCTGCAAAAGCTTATTGGATTTAGATTTGACTGTTCAAATGTGCATGCCAAGTATGTTTAAAAACTTATTGCAACAATACATCAAGCAGCCGATGCGTTCTAATTTAAGTACTGTATATGCAGCAAATGATTTCCATTCAGACTATGTTGATAAGTCGTTTGATAAATTAAGCCCTGCGGATTTTTCAACAGGAACAGTGGAAACTGGTTTATCCTGTGACCAATGCCAGCTGTATCCTCTCCATGTAGTTTCTGGCATCTCGAGAGTCTGGTGCAAGTCCCATGATGGAAACTGTTGGCTGAAAGCTTGCGTCTGTGTTTGCATGCATTTATGTGCAGGGTGGACCAGGCTCTCAGTACTCTGGCCATGAGGAAGTTCTGTGAAGATAAGGTGTCCTCTTCCCTCCAGCCATCCCAAAACAGGTAGAGGCCACAGGATGATCTGAGGGGAAGCGGGGAAGGGGTGCAGGGTCGGGGGGGGCTTGGTTGAGGGTATCCCACATCATAGTAGATGTTATTAAATGCATCCTTGTTAAGGGAAAAGAAAGAGGAAACAGCTTTTAGCTTCAAGCGCTTCATATGTACAACTGCTGGATTTGATTTCTCTTTAACCTCAGGTTTAGGGTTTTCATACCTCTGCACTGGCGACACTCGTGGCCGGAGGCATTTTGTTTTCGGGTTGTCTGTCTGTCCCTGTTCTCGTGAGTGTGATATCTCAGGAACGTCTGGAGGGAGTTTCATTGCATCTGGCATAATACCCACTAGGGGCATTTCTCAATCTGTGTTCTTCTCTGTACTTGTATTCTTGCAGACTTGTCATCCCTCACAGTCAAAGTCCACACCTAGCACAGATCTGGAAGACGTTTAGAAGTACAGATCAAATATCTGGAAGTGTTGTCCTCTTGCTCATTAAAATGATAAATAAAGTTAAATTAAGTGAAAGTGGGATACTTAACTGTAAAGTGATGCTTTTCTATCTTCTTTTAAGTCTGCAAAAAAAAAATTCCACTTGACAGAGATTAACAAGAGTTACACAAGACATTTAAAGTATGCAGTGACAAAACTCCAGTTAGTCTCTGACTTTGCCAAGACACAGTATGTGTCCAAAATCATTCCCTGTTTACTGCAGTGCACTAAATTTGCTGTCCACCATTTTATTTGAGTGCCCAGATTCTGAGTGTGTAAATATATCCACTATATTGTGTCCTCAAAAAATGCACAATGGAAGAAATAAGCAGTGCACATGGCATTATCACAGTTTGTTTGTGCCCTTTGGTTTATGTATGATCAAGCTATAATAAATAATTTACTAAGCTTCGGAGGTACAGACGGGTGTATTTTGTTAACTTTGGATCGCAGTTTCCCTGTTTCCAGTCTAAACACTAAGCTAAGCTAACCACCTGCTGACTCTAGATCTTTTTAACATAAAAATATATTATAAAAAATGTCAGACTCACTGACACATTTACACTAATCTCACACTGAGATAAAAGGCAGAAAACTAGTGTCATGAAAATGACGACTGACTCAAGAACCTACCTGAATCAGCTTCAGTTGTGGCAGACACAAGAAATATTTCCTCACCCGACAGGAAAAAAGAAATATTCACACTCAGCTCAAGATATTTTTTGGCTTTCTTTTTACCTGTCTCTTTCTTCTTTGAAGAAGCCACTGTTGCCAGCTATCTGACAACAGCATCCTTTGCCCGAGGGCTGTTTTCATTTTTCTTCTCTCTTTTAAGGACGTTCGTTTATAATCTCAGCCTAGATCTGTTATTCTTACTATCTCACTTATTAATATCATTAAGATCTCTCTCTCTCGCTCTTTCTCCCTCAGGTATATCTATTACTTCGGGGGCCTCCTGTCCGGGGCAATCAAGATGAACAGCAGCCCTCTCTTCCTCCACCAAGTACTCATCCCATCACTCCCTAACTTCCAGGGTGAAGGAGGTGTGTGAGTTAGTCTTTATATCCCTCTATCACACCCAACTTTCAAATTTCATTTGTTTCCAAGTCCAATTCTAGTTTAAAGTAGTGGATTTGTGTCACAGTAACTACAAGTCTAATTAGCAAAGGAACCATCTTTTCATGATCTTTGGAAGTATATCTTAAAGTCAGCGAAAGAGTCTGTTGTCATGTGATGCTAAAAGTCCCTGTGCATCAGGTAAAAACTGTATTTTAATGTGAGATGTATTTACACTGTACTGAAAACATTTAGGCTACCTATATTATTTCTACAAATTACTGCATGTTCTACACCGACCACTGATTATTAAACAATAACTTCACATGCAAAATATCAGCACATTCAGATGCAAATAATAATAATAAAAAAAAACAGAACATCCTGCTGCCAGTAGAAATGGCTCATGTGCATGTGTCATCTGTAAATACAGTCTGACTGACTGACAGCTGATCAAGCTTCAAAAACCACTGTCATCAGAAAATGATGTCGCCTCATGTGACGACCTGAAAGGAAAATACATTATTTTCACTAAAAACACATTTAATAGATTCTTTTTTCAGACTAAGATGTGAGTGAGGGAAACATAGGTGTCCCTCCCTTGAGATGTCCCTCAAGCCTCTGTTCTCCTGTCTGATCTGACTCTGTATGCAGATAAGATGTATGTGGTGGATGTTTGTCTTGGCACAGTGGTCTGACAGGCTTCCCTCCTGAATCGCAGCAACATTGCTAACTGCAGCTCTCATAGACGGCCACATTCACCCTCCTCCTCCCACACACACTCATCCGTTTATCTTTAATCAGATGATCATAGTCCAGGAGGAGGGGGGTGGCAGTCAGCACATTCCTCTGTCCTCATGTCGGTAACGCTCGCTACGTCTTAATGTCTCCCTCATCTCTCTCTTCAGGTTACTACCCCTTCTTGAAGATCTACCAGGCCATGCAGTTGGTCTACACTTCAGGCATATAGTGAGTCTCTCTTGCTGTCATATGGACAACTGATAGCACAGATAAGTCAGGGCATATTTGTTGGCACGGAGGTGTTTTCTTTCATGGGCTGAGGTTTCAGCATTGTCAGAGAGTAATTAAAGAGACAGGCTTGAAAAAAGAAAAGATTACACAAAGGACATCTTTCTTCTTCAATCCAGCCCTTGACTCATGTCTTCCAGCTTTGCTGTTTGCTTTAAGGCCTGTCCAGCTTAATAAATGAGAATCCCAATGACAATGTCATGTGAAAACATGATCAAAATGGGGCTGAACCAATTATTTACACAATTTACATGATCACAAATTGTATTTGTGTCATCATATTAGTCAACAGATTAACAAACAGTATGTCTCTAGCAGACATGGACACGCCTTTCAGACAATTAACTGTAATGTCACACAATGATAATTTGACTTTAACATGAATTCATGCTGACTTAATGTTCACTATGATGCTTACACAACCATAGCAAGCCATAGAGAGTCTGCTGGTTGATTTTTGTAGTAGTGTAGATAAATTTGTCCTACAGCTACTTCCTTCTTTAAAACACTCCAGTCAGTCTTTCAGTCAGTCTGTCCATGTTTGGTCACATACTGTATGTATGTTTGAAGTGTCTAACAGGCTTGTTTGTGTACTCTGTGTTATCTGCAGTGACCTTCAAGGCACTGGAGGCAGGCGGCTGTGTGTGACCATCGAGCCGGCTCTGCTGCTTAAGGGTGACATCATGGTGAGTCATGTCGGAAGGAAATGACAAACAGAGGACCCCTAACACGGGTGGGGGTCATAATCGTGGCTTCATAACTTCATTTATCTTCAATAAACATAAAAGACAAAGACAAGGTTGTACAAGAAAAGTATTACGACATATACTGTACAAGTTTATTGAAGCTGACATATCTCATCTATGGAATATAAATTATGGTTTGGGAAAAAAAGATTTTGTCACTTTGTTAACAAGGAATCATAATTTGTCTGTGATGTGCAGTCAGTCATTTTGAAAGTGTAGAAAGTGTCATTTTGGAACTCAAAGCCTTGAATTTACTTTTCCAACCCTTCATTATCCCTCATGCACTTTGATCTGCATCTCTCCCCCCTCCCTCTGCTGCCCTCTGCAGGTCAAATGTTACCACAGACGAGCCCAGAGTGCTGACAGAGACACTGTGTTCAGGCTGCAGTTCCACACGTGCACCATCCACGGATCCCAGCTCTGGTTTGGCAAAGGGGAGCTGGATGAAGCGTGTACTGGTAAGTTTGTTTCAGTTGATAACAGCTGAGATTAAAAAAATCACAGGGGATAGACAGGATCTGTGGCATAATTTGCCAAAATGCATGAGAGTGGTTAAGAGGGAGGTTGGAACAGAATTCAAGAGAGTTTGTTGGCAAGAAAGTAACTTAAGCAAGATTGGCCACCCATTTTTTAAACCTATTTGAAAAAACATTTGCTCTTATGGGAAGCTTATCATAGCTCTTACCAGAGTTGGATGCAGCAGCCAACTGCTTTCCAAGAAAAAGCTCTAAAAACCCAACATACACTACCTGCTCAGCAGATGTGTAAATTGGCAACTGTTTGCAAACATGTCAAATACGTCCATGTGGTAAATGCTAAAATATAGTGAAACACTATCACAAGTGGAGGGGAGTCATAAGGTCAGCAAACCAAAGCCATAATGTTGTTATACAGAAAGATCTATGTAAATCTAGCTAACATTAGCCACCATAAGCTGCTGGTTCATTGACTGGTTCATCCCTGAATATGCTGAATTGAATAAGGGTGCTTTTTATTCCAACATTTGATTTGTTAGAGGAACATTGGGTTAATTTTTACGTACATACTTTTATAGTCTCTCTTTAAATGCACAAGAACAAATTATTGTTTATTGCTCCTCTAAAGGCCAGAGGGGTTTTTGCTTGATTTTTTTTTTTTTTTTTTTTTTTTATTGGATACTTTTAAATTGTCATTCAGGCACAGTCTGTTAATTGTGGTAGGATAATCACCACGCACTACTAATGGATATAATTGCAGCTCTTTATATTGGCATTGTGGGAATGTATTCACAGTGGTTTGGCCTCATAATAGCGTGGTTGAATAAATCCCTAAATAATAGCAGCGTAATCCCCATCCTGGACATAATAACAGCTCTCTGGAGGCAAGTACAGTGAAAATGAGTTGAACTGTATGCCGGAGCGAGCATCTCGTAACTATCCCTCAGAGAGAGTAAAGGGGGCCTAGTGAGCACTGGTGTATTCCTTAAGTCCATAATGAATAGGCTCATTACTTAATTTCCTTTTCGGTTTCATTTTCTCCGAAATGACAGAGCATGTGTAGCTGAGCAGCATGACTGTAAGGCAAAGGAGGCTGTGTTATGTGGTCGTCAATCCATTACACTAAATGAAGCATTACAAATGTACATAAACACACCATTGTGGGTTCATACACCTCAGAACACATCTGTGGAAGGTATTAGTGTATTTGATATATTGGAGCAGAAACACAGTTTGATTCCTTTCTGGAGTTCCCCACATCGCTGGTATGCTTTCATAAATCGAGATCACTCGTGGAGATTACTTTTATATTTTTAGACTGTGATATAGAGAGACATCCACATGTATATTTTTACATTAGAAAAAAGGCTACTTACCATAATCTTTTCCCCCAGATGAGCGTTTTCCGTCTGATGCCACGGTAGAGTTTGTCTTCTCCTCTGGACCTGAAAAGATCAAAGGTTGGTTCACTCCAAATTCTTATACCTGTTTTACTTTGAAAGTTTAGTTTACATATGTCAATTGAGTAAGAGACAAAAAAAAGTGAAACGTGTGTCTCCTCAGGTCGTGAGTATCACAAGAATGACCCGGCCGTCACAGTCGACTACAACACTGCTGACCCCGTGGTTCGCTGGGATTCCTATGAAAATTTTAACCAGCGATACCAGGACAGTCTGGAGGGTAACACACCCACTGTTTTCTTTAAAATCCATCTCCATTTTTGCTGAAACTGCCACCTCTAACCTTAGACTTCACCATCAGTCTGAGAGCTGATCTTGTTTCTTTTCTTCTTTGTCTCAGATATTGCACACACCAGGGGTCCTCTAGATGGCAGTCTTTATGCTCAGATAAAGAAGCGCCGAGGGCCCGGCTCTGGTTCTCTCACCTCAACTAATGGCAGCAGCCCAGGAGCAGGCCTTTCTGAAGATAGGCCCGATCATCTCATCCCTCAAGGTTCTGACTCCGCTCTCTCAGGCCACTCCATCCATTTGAACCATTCTGACCGCCAGGAGGAGCCCATTCGTCCACCACCTCCAACCAGACAGGAAAGAGAGGAGCTTGAACGTCTTCTTGGAGGCATAGAGGGAAGCAGAGATGGCGAGCGAGAGACCGCCATCTTGGATGATGGAGATTCCTTGCCCTCAGAGCGAACCGGGACTTTGAGACTCAGTCGGTCATGTTCCTGCCGGGATGGTTACCGATCCCAACGCTGTGCCGAGCCAGGCTGCGACCACACCCTCCTCATGCCTAATGGCTACTGCCTCGATCGGGCTCCCGGCACCAATGGGCATCACGGGGCGACCCCTTCTGCCAGCCCCAACCCGGCTGCTCCTCCGTCACACATGGATCTCTGCCAGCACTACAGTCCCCACTCCCACCAGTCCCTTCCACCTCCAGATTTGGTGTGGGACCGTCAGAGTGGCCCACCGCACTACCTACACCGCTCCTGCTCAGAGGCTCCCTCATCTCGACATATTTGCCCATACCCATCACCAGACCTTACCCCTCACCCTCACAACACCCCACATCACCACCCTCTGTCTGCCCCGGGTCGCCTTTGCTGTCGAGAAGACGACTACGGCCCCTACCACCACCCTCATCCACCTCACAGTCACCACCATACCCATGCACACCACCCCAAACCCTCCACCAGCCCAACATACCATGAAATAATGTTAATGGATGGTCTGCCGCCCCCTGGCTGCCCTTGCAGGGACTGCACTATCAGGAGAGAAGACTCAGCAGCCTATCACAGCCTGAGGCTGGACCGAGGGGACAGCTTCCACTGGGACAGAGAGGCAGAGCTTCAGCAGAGGGAGGTGGGACTTAGGAGAGCCAGGGAGGCAGAGTTACCCAGAGGGTCAGAGCTCCACTGGGAAAGGGATCCAGGTCTGAGGCGAGGCAGAGAGCTGTCCCTCCACTGGGAGCGAGACAGGGAGGCTGAGCTGCAGTGGGAGAGGGACAGAGAGGCTGAATACTGGCACAGGAGAGCCACCGTAGCCTCCTATGGCCCACAGGGTCACGATCTTCCAGCGTTCACATTTGACCCTTTGCCTTCGGGTCACCCAGCTTATCCAGAGGCATCAAGGTCTCATGCTCATTCTCACTTGGATCTGAAATACAGCAGCAGCAGCAGTGGTTACCAAACACCCCGCCAGGTGTGCCACTACTCACCTTACCAGCCCTCGCCATCTGAAAGCAGGGGCTATGCCTCTGGTTACCAGTCTGAGTCCGCATCCCCGTTGTCTCCTGCTTCCTCCATGACGGGGCCCTGCAGTCATAGCAACGGGCCAGCAGACCATAACCATAACCACCAACATCATCACCCAGACTCACAGCAGTCATACGGCTCTGACTCACACACTGGTGAGTCATGTTAAAACAGAAACGCTTAGAAATGTGTTTTTTGTAATGGGAAACAGGAGTGGATCAATTATCTATAATCAACAGCAGCACTGAAAATTTGTGCTTAACTAGACAGATGCCTTACACATTACTCACAAAATGCCTCCTCTCGCCAGCCCCCAAACTGCGTTTATAGATGGTCATTTTTGTAAATGTAATCCATTGTTCCTTTCCTTTCTCAGATGGCCTTCGTAGTTCTGGTGAAAGTGTGGGCTGGAGGGATCACATTACTCACGGATCCTTTAGGAGGGTCCACAGAGATGGCCACGCCGTATGCTCCACACCATCTGACATGTCCGGACCGCCCACTCCTGTCCACACCAGTAGCCCTCTACGGACTCGGGAAAGGTAATGCACCTTTTACTCCTCTAAAAACATGTGACTTTTACCATTTCAGCTGAAGCCAAGATAAATTACAGTTATTTAATAGAGTTGGTTGTTCTGTGCTGACAACATCTGAGCCAGTGGAGATACTGATCAGTTGATGACTGTAAAGATTCAGGAAGTAGTTTAGAGTTACAAATTTTACAAACACTTCTTAAGATCACACATCAGGTCCGTGACAGTAATACTGATGTCTGTCCATTTCAGCCCCAGTCCAGGAGGGAGGGAGTATGAGATCCGGACTACAGACATCATCGGCAGTGACTATGAGGCTTCCCAGCCCCAGGACAGACACTATGGAGCTGGTAATGTCGTCCAGGAATCCCCGCAAAGCCAAAAAAGCAGCACAGAGTCATCATCTGGGTCAACCACCAAAGACACGCAGTCACACACAGTCACACCTATACAAACAGAACCCCACAACCACTGCACTGCACAGACAGACCCATCCCCTTCATCTCCACACCAGCAGCACTGTAGCCCAGACATGCCCTCAGCATCTTCGTTTGACTCTGTGACACCAACCACATCAAACCAGGGACACTGCCAGACTCCTTCATCCCCTGTCCATGCTTCACCTGCACAAGACACACACCCACCACCTGGCCCCCTAACTCTTCAGACCCCCCACCCTTCAGAGGCTGCTGCTCTGCCTTCCACTGTGGCACAGGTGGTGTCCCAGCCTCAGAGCCAGACTCAGAGCCAAGCCACTGGCTCTGCAGGACCGATCCCAGCAGAGGTCATCGGATGTTCTCCAACAAGGGAAGCTCACCCAGAAGGCCCAGCACCCACCAGCACCTCCAACACCCAAGCCCCTGCATCTCCTACTCCAGCGTCATCATCATCCCCTCAGCCTGCATCCAGCAGCATGGAAGGCTCCCCGGTCTCCGATGCCCCAGTTCCTGGCTTTGCCACCCTGGGTAGGAGGTTGATGTTGAGTGGGTCTGACCCTCAACATACAAATCACATTCAGCAGCATGGTCCCCCACATCACCACTACCCAGCCATGGAGCACAGTGCTGCTCTGGACACTAACAAGAGACACTGCTACTCGGCTCACACTCCTCAGCTTCACCCGTCCTCCTGCTCCAACTACTCCACCATCTCCATCCCCCTTCCTCACCCCCAGCCGCCTTTGCCAGAGAAGCGCCACCCACCTGTCCAGCCAGGCTTAGCCAGCGATGGGGTGGGGACACTGAGGCCAGCTGTAGGCCAGGGGCCTCCCTCCACTGCCAGCACAACCCAGCATCAGCACCATGTCACATTCTCTCCCACTGTGGGGGAAATTGCTCCCCCTGCAGGCCAGAATGATGAAGTGGCCTCCATGGAGCCAGACAGTGCAAACAGGGTCAGTGTGAAGTTTGTCCAGGATAGTTCAAGGTTCTGGTACAAGCCTGGCATCTCCAGAGAGCAAGGTAGGTCTGAAAGTGTAGCAAAACAAAACGTTTAGTTTGTTATGATCTAAAACATTCCTTTATTGAGAATTACAGAATAAAAATGTCCTGATAATTTGGTTGTCCTTGGGTGTAGCAATCACAGCTCTGAAGGAGAGAGAGCCAGGCACGTTCCTGATCAGGGACAGTAACTCTTTTCAGGGGGCCTATGGCTTGGCCCTGAAGGTGGCTACACCTCCTCCCAACGTCAACAACCACAGCAGCAAAGGTAAACTTTATTATTGTTATCTAATGTTCACATTTTTGTTCCTTTTGTTCAAAGGTATTTTGTTTGAGATTCTATTTATTCAGCAGTTGCTTTGTCCTCACTGATATTTGCAAATTGTTAACAATACATTTCTGCTGTTACAGTGAGCGACCCTCTGGAACAGCTGGTCAGACACTTCCTAATAGAAACGGGCCCTCGAGGAGTCAAGATTAAAGGATGTCAGAATGAGCCCTACTTTGGTAAGTTGTCCTTCCCCAGCTTTAGGGATACTTTTTATGTCTGGGATTCAGGGAAAATATTAAGATTTAAAGAATCACAAATGAGTCACCTGCAGGACAGAGAGTTTATATAAATCTTGTTACTATCTTGGAATGTCAGGAATTTTTACTATTATCTGTTATCCACAGGGAGTCTGTCTGCACTGGTCTACCAACACTCCATCACACCCATTTCTTTGCCCTGTGCGCTGAAGATCCCAGAGAGAGGTTGGTAGTTTTTTAGAGGGCCACAACTAATCAACACTTTCATTGTTGATTAATCTCACAATGATTTTCTTAATTAATTGTTCCATCTATAAAATGTGAGAGTGAAAGTGGAATGTTTTTTTTTTATATCCAATGAGATAAATAAAAGCATTGAATTCTCAGAACTGAACAGCTGGAACACTGTTAAACAATGAACTGATTGTCAGAACAGTCGATTAAACACTTTCTGTGAATTGTTTGAGATTCTTTTTTTTTTTGCATTACAGCAAAGTTATTCCTAATAATAATTATGATATGTGATGAGAAAATCATTACAGGGAATTTGCACTTTAATCTTCTATTACTGATTTAGATTTTATTTATCTGTTGTCAGATCTGATAGGAGAAATGCAAGAGGTTCAACCAGTGAATAACATCAGCACGGCTGCTGACCTGCTGAAACAAGGAGCAGGTGAGAGACACACTGTTGTGTGTCAGGTTCTACCTGAGTCACATTATTTGGTACATACTTCATTCAGATGGAGTTTGTTATTTTATATATTTAAATATTTTTAATTTCTTAAAAGTGACTGTCAAAGTATCAGTTGAGGGCACAAAACAGGATACTAAGCAGACACAACTCGAATTTTTACATAAATGCTGTGAATTCATCTAAAAGCCAAACACTGTTCGCATACAGCAGCCTGAATGCTGGGAGGTGCGTCCATCATCTCACTGGTCACCTCCCTCCTTCTGTCTTCCTCTTCCCTCAGCCTGTAACGTCCTCTACCTGAACTCTGTGGAAACAGAGTCTCTGACCGGCCCCCAGGCCATCGCCAAGGCAACAGATGCCACCTTGGGTCGTAACCCGCGTCCCACTGCCACTGTTGTACAGTTCAAGGTGACATCGCAGGGCATCACGCTCACTGACAGCCAACGCAGGTACGAAACATCCCCATGGATTAATACTTAAAAAATAAAGTGACAGTTATTTATTTTACTGTTTTATTTATTTTACTGCTGAATACTGACTGTATTCTTACCTCATCCTGCAGTGTAAGTACCCAGATTACCTGGAAATAAAACAACTAATTGTTGACTGTTGTCAAGGAAACATTAGCCAATATTACCCAGTGATGACTGATGAACTTCTTTAAAAGGTCTCTTATGTTCTGCTCTGCATGTATTGTATCTTACTTCTTCTAGGGTTTTCTTCAGGAGACATTACCCAGTGAACAGTGTAACCTTCAGCAGCATTGACCCTAAAGACAGGAGGTGGGAAATTAAAAGACAACATGGATCTTATTAGATTCTTAGCTGATAGAGCCACGACTAACCTAAAATCAGCAAAAATCATAGACACATCACCACAGTCGATCATTCATTGCACCCACGATCATTCACTGCATTTGTTCCTGTCAGCCTTCGCATGGATCTGTATGTCTGTTTTGTGAGTGCATTTGTTTGCCTATGAATATGTGCGGTGAGAGACAAGTCATTATGTTTGTGAGCATGCTGGCTGTGGCCAAGGCTGCAGCTGCATCAGCTTGTTTGGCAGCTCTGCCTGTGTGTGCATGTCTGAGTCCGGTTTCTGTCTGTCTCTCTCTCTCTCTCGGCCTAGGTGGACTAACTCAGACAACACCACCGTTAAGTAAGTGCTCTGTTTGTGTTTGGTGACTCAGAGAAAGTGAGAGTGTATGCATGTGTGTGTGTTTGTGTTTTGTAAAGGGTGTGTAGGCTCATCTGTTCCTGAGAGGTCAGTGATATCAAAGCCTTTGCATGGCATCAGATTGCGTGTGAGCCTTGGCAAAATCATTCCAGCATATGATTTAATAATGAAAACCAAATCCAACCTGACCCCCATATTACATAACACTAATTCTTTCATTGTACTTAACCCTGTAGGCTGTTACACAGAGGGTGTGCTACCTTACTTACTGGACAAACTCAAAAGATTTGAGTCATTACCTCCCTTTCACTTCCTGTTGTGCTCAGTAACTTGTTGTCTAACATCCTTTCCCTCTCTCTCTATCGACCCCCCCCCCCAGGGTGTTTGGCTTCGTAGCCAAGAAGCCCGGCAGCTTGGCAGAGAACGTTTGCCACATGTTTGCAGAGTTGGACCCTGAACAACCTGCCTCTGCAATCGTCAACTTCATCAACAAGGTCATGTTGTCGCAGCGCCGATAGACGAAGAAAGGAAACAAAACTCAGAGCTCACGAGCATTGACAAGCGCGCAATAGTGCTAACAAAGCCGCTGCTGCACAGTAACGGCGTCTGCTCTTGTCCTCTGAGTGTAGACCATGATGCCGATCTCTGTCCATCAGCTGATGATGTGACAAAGATTTTCTTCTTGTTAGGTGTAAATACATTCAGAAGGAAACTGAAAACCTTAGTCCATGATCTCTACTGATGGTTTTTCATTTGTTAGTTTTCCACTCTATCTGCTCCTAAATAGCCCGTCTTTTCCAAACAAGCCTGAATGAAAATAAACTGTAACACACTTCAGTTTTCTCACACAGTAAAGTTTTGTTGGATCCAGAAAACATAACGAAGCACAGTGTTCAGACAAAGTCATGATGTTTAGTGTTACAACTCCTCCAAGAATGAGGAGGCTTCGGAGGAAACTTCATCAATCCCCCATGGCTTTCATAGGAAAAAAAACCACTACATTTAACAGGGACCTGTATCAATAAGATACTTCATGAAGCCGGCTCACTTCTAACATGACTGCATCATCATGCTGCACAGATTCATGCTCCTTCTTCCATCATGAATAATCATCCATAGGTCAGCTCAGAAAAAAAAAAAAAAAATAAGCTGCATGTTAATTGTACACACTGTTACTTAGCTCAGTAAATTATAAATGTAACATTTACAGTCACCTGGGATCAGTTTATGTTCTCCAGGACTTTTTCTTTCTGCTTTTTGCAGTAGAAACAACCTTAGTTTACTTTCAACTGCGAGCTGAGAGTTAACTGATGGTAACCGCAGTCATGATGTGTTAGGCTCACTGGTGCCAGGTAGATCTAAGAGAGCCAGACTAAGCTGAACTGGCTTTGTGATACGGGTCCCTGGTAAATGATGGTTAAATGCAGCTGTTATCATCCCATGCCACCTGGTGTCCAGTCTAACAATGACAGAAGTGCTTAAAGCAGCTTTAAGGACACTGAACACACTGTGTAGTGAATGAGGTGTGTTGAGGGCAACAAAGCGCTGTAAGGTTCAACATTTAGACCTGATCACTGCCTTTAAAAACAGCAGGTGTTTATATTTTGTATTGTTACAAAACCTTTATTTTTCTTTGTTTAAAAAAAAAAGAGAGAGAGAGACCAAAGCCCTGATGATGTAATTTAGTTTCTGTATCTAGAGATGTTCAGGTATTCAGATATATGTGCAGCATATTTACAGCCACTCTTGCTTTCAACCCCACAACAGCACCTTTACCAGTGTTAACACATCTATTCATAATCGACAATCATGTCTTTGACTCACATACACTTAATAATCGGAGCGAGCGAGGGACATAACTCTCTGATGAAAGTAAACAGGAATGTGAGGTTTTTCTAACTTTTAACAAGCGCGTGTGCGAGGGAATGCCGTGCGTGTGTGTGTTCAGGGTATTTCGGTAAATACGTTGGATAAAGGTATAGTTACATCCACTTTTAAAGAAATGCATGTGAAACGGGAAAAAGCTTGATGGGGAAGGACGTAGAGTGTTGAACCACACCACTGCTGTGAAACGTTTGGTTTTCATTCACTGCTTAACATCCTGTGACTAAATCCATTATACAAAGCTCATTCACACACATTATCAAAGAAAAGAAGACAGTTAAACACACATAAGCAAGACAGTGGGCTAAAGACAGATGTACGTAACCAAAGACGAAGCACTCTTGTATTAATAAGCTTTTTATCCAGCTATATTTTTGTACTTATTGCTTCTTGTATTTTTATTATGCATTTATTTAGTGTGCTGGCTTGTCTGGTAAAAACTTAGAAAAACACTACTTGTATTACAGCGATAATATATTGTGGTTTGTTTTCTTGTTGATCTATATATTATGTAGTAATATATTTTCACATGCAGCTATAGGACAGTGTATGAGACATAAAAAAGGAAACATTTGTTTTTGTGAAAAGAATAATATGCTATTTTGTATGCAAAGGATGAAGAATAGAATTAAACTGAAATGATGTGGTACCTAAAGTGATTTTGGGTCAGTAGTTTTTCGGGGTCAGAGGGCTACAACTTACAATTATTTTCATTGTCGATTTATTTTTGGATGGCAAAGTCAAAAAAAAAAATTCTTGAAAGTACTGGTGTTCATTATTCATTTTATTTATTCACAATTCCCTTTAATATCTTTTTTCAAACTAGAACCAAGCTCAAAAATATACATCTTTAAAAACCCTGGTAAAATCTTTCATTCATAAATTTACAAGCAACTGTCCCTTAAAAAAAAATCTAAATTGCTTTCAGTCATTTTGTTTCCATTGTAACAGCAATCCTGTGACAGATGCACAGCACAGCTGATACTACAGTAGAAGTATGATGAGACGTTTCAGTCAACCTCTGTACACCAGCAGGCTCTGAGATACTTAACGGTCTGAATGTTTACATCCTGCTTCCTGTTGCACATCTGGATTGTTAAGGTCATGGTGGAGGATATATGTGTGTGTGTTGAAAAAAAAAATTACACACAGATGCTCAACAGCTCATACTGGCTGAGGTACGTTGGAAAAATATATTTAGGCCCCAGAGTCCTCTTTCAGTAGCTTAACCAGCAGTGTAAATGATTAAGAACTTTTTTTTAACTAGGATACTATTGAGTGAGTATAAGATCAGAGATCAATGCTTGAGCTTATAAAACAACTTGAGCTGAGAAAGTTTAACATTATCCTCCATCTATTCTGAGAACAGTAATCCTTTACATACCCTATATGTGTGTGTATATATATAGGGTATAGCTGCTACCAGGGTATTCCTTTCTGATCTATACCCTGAATCTAAAACCAGTGTGCTTAGATGTGCTGAGATAACAATAAGCTTGTTAAATGAGACAACAAAACAATATACAACAATAACAATGTGCCAGTTTCAAGGTGCAGAAGCAGTCACTAAATGGTCCCTTGCATTAAACTCAGACATTACACAGCATTAAACAGCAGGCCAGCTCTCTCTTCTCCTTTTTTAAAGAAAAGTCTACAGCCTTTGGTCAACAAAGTGTAACAATGCCAAAAGCCACTGAAGCTGTGCTGAAGGATGCTCTCCTGATGTTACAGCAGCAGCAGCAGCAGCAGACACAGACAGAGCTCTGCAGTGTTACTTAAAGCTGGAAAAAATGCCATTACTGGCACTTCACTGTCAGAGGTGAATGTTGGCCATTCCCCTCGAAGGACAGAGCTGTCTCTGACATCTGTCCTGTTTGCAAAACAAGGCCACACAGCACTTGCTGGCAATGACTCATTCAATTTGCCTCCATTTTCACTAGCAGGACATGTGACTCGTTCTGTCAGCACAATAGAAAAAAATAGCAAACACCACCTTCTTAAACTTGTATTTTAAGCCCCAGTAAGACAAGTAAAAACCAAAATTAACAGGAAATATCCAATTCCAGAAATGACAAATCAGGTATTAAAGCAAAACTGACCTTGCAATGAAATGGTCATGAAGCTGCATTTTCACTTGGTGATGCCTAACAACAACCACAACAAAACCACTCATCTGTTGCCTCCGGGCTGTCCGAGGAAAACAAATGTGCAGTCAGAAAAAATGACTGTTGCCTTTCACAACATTCCCTTGGCACAAGCGAGTTTTCCAGGACACAGCGTCATCATTCAGGGTTAAGAGCAGCTTCAAGTTACCTATTCTGTTAGAGCTTAGAAGAAAGTACCATTCGGTATTTCTGCTGCCAGTGGTTTTCTCTGTAAGGGGAGAGCAATATCCATCCTGGAGTTCACGGTAACATCTCCCACCTCCCCCAGAGAAATGATCCACATCATCCAGGACTGTTCTGCTCACAGCAGAGGGGGGCTGAGGGATGTGGCTTGTGAGTGGGTAGATGAGAGGTGCCTGGGAAGCTTGGCTGTCTGGTGGTATGTGGTGTTGGAACCGCAGTCTATGTAGCGATAGGCCTCGAGGCTGTTCTGGGCTGTTCGCACCATGCATGAGGTTTTCACTGACGTTCTGAAAACAGGCAAGGGGATAGAGGAATAAAGACCAAGCTGCTGCACACAATGCTGCCTGTCGCAATAAATTAACTGCACACCAAAGGCGTGATGTGACCACAGAAATGATCTCAAGACTTCCCCACAGCTCTCTTAATAATTATCAGGGAAAGTTGCACCTGCAGAAAGAGTGATTGCAGTCATTTCCTGAATGTGAAATCATTATTCTGTCTAAACTACAAAGAAAGCATTGTAGTCCTTTGTAAAACATAGTGAAGGAAAGTATTTCACACATGCAGAAACACTGAGGAAGTATTACTGCCTGTGCTGTCAGTGTTAACCTAACATGACACAGCAAAACGCAGGATCGTATCAAGTTAAAAGAGAGTGACACAAGAGTGTACTAGGAACATTTCAACCTCTTTTCATTGCAAATTAATGAAACCAACCTGCTTCATTCTTTCATTTTTCAAGGTACACACTCTTTTCCAGAACATTGTTTTAAACAAGCCAATGTAAATTAAAAACTGCTCGAAGTATTCTTAGTGCTCACAGGTTGTTACGACAGGAAGGTGTTCATAATATTGAGGTTTTTCAAGATTATATTGCCCAAGACTATGAAAAATGCTGTTCACACATTAAGGCACCAATTTTAATTATCCTATCTATCTATCTATCTATCTATCTATCTATCTATCTATCTATCTATACTTAAAACAAAAACACTATGCATGACAAGTATTTTTTCTGTTTAAATACACTATTTTGCTGAAAGTTCACTTGAGGAAGATCTGGAATGAAGGACTTTTATTTGTAATGGAGCATTTCTACACTGTTCAATCAGTACTTTCACTTAAATAAAAGATTTGAAAACATCTTCCAACCTTTGGATTATGAGTGAAAACACAACTGAAGGAACAGGACAAACGTAAATGTGTGATAAAAGCAGAACAAAGCATTTTCTGAAGGTAAAGAAATACTTACTGCACAAATACCACAATGTTGTGGACCTTGATGCTGGGCATGGTGCAGAAGGCACTGAAAAAGACACAAAGCAGACAAGGTTTAGACTGTGTAATTAAACTGTGCTGTTGACTTTTGGGTATGAGCTTGTAAACCAGCTCTTCAGCAAACGTAAGAGCGTAAGAACGTTAGTCCACTCATTTTCTTTGTGTAATTTATATGTGGTTTTATTAACAAAAGAGAAAAACCTGTTGTTTTTAGTTAAAGGGGAACTGTACAAATTTTACACAGAGTCAGTTTCCTTGTCATGAGTACTACCGTTTCAGCTGGAGGTGTGGTGTTGAAAAGATGTGGACATTTAAAAGGTAGGAAACAACACTTACTAGACATAGGGTGCACTGCTACCAACCTCCACACTGACAGTGTAGTTCACCTGCAGAAGATTGACAAGTTATACAACAGCAAAGCACAAATGTTATCTAGAGTGGAGGAAGCAGGCAGGGGGAAGTAACATGATGGAAAACATTGATATCAGCAGTGAGACACTGGCCAATGTATAATCAGGTTTGCCTGAGAAGCTAATTCTTTAATGAACCTCAAGACATTTCATTACACACGCATGTCAGTAAAGCCCATGTTACACTACTGAAGTGCAACATCTGTAAGATTTTCTATATTGTTGTTATGATAGACAAGGTTCATTAAAAAGTCACGAGATGGACCATTCTACAATATTTCCAGCTTTCTCAGCACCATGCACATCTTTAAAAATGGGTCAAGAAAAAATATCCTTTAAAAAAAAAAAAAAAAAAAAAAAGGCTCAGTAATTTCCTAAAACAGCTGAGCACTGCAGCTTTGAACAGATGTTGCTCAAACAGAAGAAAATCTATGTGTGGGTGCTATTGTCAGGTTCAGAATCAGTGCGGTGAGAATTTACAGCAGCAGGAGGATGTATGTGGGACTGACTGAAAATAAAGTCCATCAAAATGAAAGAACATGTCAGCCAGTGCAGCAAGTGTCTCCCTGATGTGTTTGAGCTCTGTGGCACAGAGGAATAAGATGTATCAGGCTTTGGATGCACACACGATACTTTTGACTTTGCTGACAGTAAGAGGAATACTGGATATCACCAGACATCCTTTAAGTTTCCAGTTTTAAGACAGTCTGTGTTGTTCTTGCATTAGTGTCATCAAGCATTTAACCTTTAGCAGTAGAGTTTGTTAAGTACAGCTGGGAGCTCATTTTCAAAACAGTCTATCAAGGAGAGACTACACCCTGCAGCAGGCACACCTACAGTACGCTTTACAGATGATCCATTTGTCTACATATTGAGCTCTGTACCAGGAGGCTCTAACATCACTGGACCACGAGTGATAATGTTTATTATGTACACAGAACAATATTTATTAAGAAAGACAACCTTTTTTTTTTATTTTAAAACATGTAAAACCAATTGTATGATTATATGAAGTGAATGTGCACATCTTGGATGTCTATGTGCCCGTACCTGACGCTCACTGAGTGGCAGGATGGTAGTGGCATTGTCTAGCTGCTGAGTTCCAACCACTGTCTTCACGTAAAGGACCTGGCAGTTCACACTCTGAACCAGCACTGAGAAGAAGTTTGGGTTGCTGAAGTTCAGTGTGCTCTGATTAAAAAAAAAACAGTACACAGTGAACTACAAGACAAAACTATAATGCAACAAGCTTTTCTAACCTGCCATATCTGTTCAAATGAAATTTGGGTGTCACTGGTTGTGACCAACAACACATTTTCTGCAATTCACACAGACAGACAGACAGACACACACACACACACACACACACACACACACACACACATACACCACAGGTCAAATGAGAGATTGTTTCTCAGAAACACACATTTCACATTCTGAAACATTTACAACTTAAGCTTGGCTCTTTCATCATTAACGCATGGTGAAGTGTGACTACAGATTACGCAGCAGAAAAAAAAGCAATGATCAAGAAAACAATAATAAACAACAGTAACAACTTCATTTGATTTAGGGATAAAACGAACAATTTATTGCATAATCAATTAATCTGCTGATTATTTTTTAGATTCATTCCTTTTATAATCTCCCAGACTCTGAGGAGGCATACTGAAACTGCTTGAATAATCCAAACAGTCCAAAACCCAACAAGATTCATTTTGTAAACACTTGACAAAGGAAAACATCAAATCCATCAAACACCTTCAAATGTGACTGAAGTCACTGATTAAATTTTTGTTGACTAATCATTTCAGTTCTAATCTGAACTCTGAAAACAAAAGAAAGACCCTAACCCTGACTTACTACATCTTATACCACCAAAATCTAAACTTCAGCTAGTTTAATTTCATGGTATCAGTTGTGGTATGCTGCATGTATAAGAGAAAACATACCGTTATGTTCATCAGGACCCTCATGTTGGTGGGATCAAAGCGAACAGTCACAGAGCGAATCCCATCATCCACCACTACTACCGGGCGAGGGAAGAGGAAGAAGGCAACGAGCGAAGAGGCCAGGAGGCACAACACAACTGACAACACCACATACAGCTTCCTAGAACAAAGAAAATATAGACTGCCCCTTTAAAATAATGCATACCACACTAACAGAACAAAGGCTGTGCACAACTGCATCAACTCAAACCCAGTTTTCAAATGACATGTAAATTCACTTTGACTTTGAACAGTACAGAACTCCAGTGTTTTCAGCACCAAGAAAGATACAGACAGGGTAAAGACCTTCCTTTAAGGCAGAAGTATAGACAAACACCATGCACTTCATCTAATAACTCACACGCAATTATAATCATTTGTGTCTTTATTGAACGCAGCCATTAAACATTCACAGTGCTGGTGGAAAAAGCAAGCAATGACAGGTCGAACCTTCTCTGACAGCAGTAACTTCAAACAAGCTCTTCTAATAGTCTTCAAGAGAACTGCTTCAGCTCAGCCATGTTCGTATGCTGCCTGCTGTGAGCTGCTCTCTGAGGTCATTCTACAGCATCTCTACTGGGTTCAGGTCTGGGCTCCGACTGAGCCACTCCAAAAGGTGGATTTACTTTGTGTAAAGTCAATGTGTGGTAAATTTACCTGAATGTTGCAGCTGCAGCTGGTGGACAGCCACGTTGACATTATCCTGCAAGATACTCTGATAAACTTGGGAATTAATTTTCCCCTCGACAATGTTGAGCTCAGAGGCAGCAAAGGAGCTTCAAATCACAATTCTCTCTCCACCATACTTCACCCCTGAGATAATGTTTCCATGTTGGTATACAGTTCCCTTTTCACAGCAGAGAAAGTCATGCATGTTCTTCCCAAACAATTCAGCCTTAGCTTCATCAGTCCATAAAACACTGTCCTAGAAGCATGGTGGAGTGTCAGGCTGCTCTTTGGCAAATTTCAGGCAGCAGCTTCCTCTGTAACCATGCACCATGATATGCACATAGCAGACTCATGAACAGAGATATTAACCAGCTCCAATGATTCCTTTAAGCCTTTAGCTGTTACTCACCCACTTGTAGGGAGAGTAGCCTCTTTTCTGACCTGATTCACATCAGCAGATGCTTCTCATGAATAGCAAGCTGAATGTTTTTTTAATTAGTGAGAGCAGCTCTAACACACATCTCCAGTTTGCAAACTCCTGACACCAGTTGGCTTTGTTGATGTTATTACAGCTGATGGGATCACCTACTTCTTCCAACCTACACTGTGAATATTTGAATGAAGCATCCAATGTGGTTTGTGTGTTATAAGATAAAACAGACCGTAGATTGTGTTTGCTTGTTACTGTGGCTTGGATGAAGATCTGACCACATTTCAACACTAACTTATACAGAAATGCAGATAATACCACAGGATTCAGTTACTTTTGCCACTCTTGCCACTCTATCAGTAGGTTTTGGTTACTTACGTTCTTTGGGGCTGAAGCCTTTGGTCACTGTATGGGATCAATGCAACCAGTTCATTCACTTGATCTATCAGGCAAGAGGTAACAGGTCATGCAATACAAGGATTAGTATTTTCTCTCATCACTTTTGGACACAAGCCACTAAAATTGCATGATGACAGTCTTTTCTTGAAATTTACATTAAAATGCAATGCAACACAAATATAAAAAAAAAGGTTGTTTCACATATTAGAGTGTGTGTGTGTGTGTGTGTGTGTGTGTGTGTGTGTGTGTGTTTCATCAAGTTACACTGCTTAAGGTTTTTTAACACTACTGTGTGACTGTGTGAGCTCTACGCCATAAAACTAAACAGTTTCCAAACATCCGTGATGAATGTTTACCTCTCCTGGAGCTACAGCAACGGTCTAAACTAGTATAACAAACTTTTTCCTGGTAAGCACCAGCCTTCAGTGTTAAAAATTTAATCTCTGCAGCCGTGTAAACACAAAAGCTCGACGTGCTCAGTGATACTCATCTGGTCCCGCTCACCTGAGGGTATTCGCCCAGTGCCTTGACATGTCGGACATGTTATGCTGTCCCTCCCGGTGAACTCCACGTACGGGAACTCGGCTATGTCCTCCCGTCTAACCAGCCCATCCAGAGAGTCATTATCGGAGTCCCTGTCCTCTCCCCGCTGCCGAGAGTTCTGCCTATCCGGGAGGAGCGACAGGCTGCTGCCGCTTCGAGACCACCGCGTCCCCATGGCGGCTCAGCTCGCCTGTGGGTGCCAGAGCCAGAGTTTCCTTCCGACTAGGCGGGTGCAAAACGAAACATTAAGCCCCCCCAAAAAAATGCGTGAGCAAACAGACTCAGGAGCAGCAGGGCAGCTGCTATGTGTGACCCTGTGTCCGTAAAATGAAATGTGACAGTCCGTGTTGAATTAGCTGACGCACGCTCTCACAAATTAATTCACTTGTTTCGTTTACGTAGCGGAATTCAGTGTGTATCAGGGTGGAGTGTCTAAGATAACGCTGGCTAGTTTGCTAACAGGTGTTTCACAAGTTAGGTGTTGGCTACCACTGGCTGTGACCGTCTGTAACGTCAGTTAGCCTCATTACAGAAACTTTACTTACCTTTTAGACAAAACAAGTCAGCGCTGCCATCACAGAGTTGTTTACAGCACCGCTCTGTCACTGCAGAGTTGACTTTCATGCTGTGGTGCCTTCATGTGCCCTGCGTACCGTCGTCAACCCAGGATCCAAAAATCCAACTCGACTCGCATTCAGGTTGTTTATATAGCTTTGAGTGCATTATAGAGTGTTTAAGAAGCCAAACAACAAAACAGAGCAAACTAGACATGCAAGTTCTTTGTATTATCCAGTTGATGTACAGTTGCAAACAATTATTAATTATTTTACATAAAATTATTATATCCTTTAAAAAAAAAAAAAAAAAATTACAACATTAAATACATTCTCAGTTCTTATGAGTCCGTTCTTAGTTACAGTCACACAACAGTCCGTTCGCCATGTAAACCTTTCGTTTTCACAGTGGTGTTCAAGACTTTATTTGGTTCTTCGTGTGTCCACAACAATCGCACGCCATTTCCGACACAGTGAAGGCTGCATTTTAACGCAGCGCCCTAGAGCGTGGTTTACTATAAGGTGGTATAACAGTAGAGAAGCGTGTTGCTGCCCTCTGCTGTTATGGATGTACATAACACAATTACAGTGGATTCTACAGTCAGAAAAACAAGAACAAAAGTATTTTATTGCGTTCTTTTTTTCTCAGTGCCAGTTTTAATTAAGTAATATAATTAATATAAAGTATTTGTGTGTGTATAAATGCAACAACATACACTGTTGTAGTCATTCGGTCTGTCCTGCAAGCCTCCTCTTCAGCTCAGAATTCTCTCTCTGCAGCACTTTATTCTGAAGAAGAATGAGAAAGGGGGGACAGCTGTAAAACTGAGAAATGTGCTGTAAACAACGAGATCACATTGTAGGACAACATGGCTACACCTGGGTACAGGTTCGATCTTCGAACCTTGTTCAAGTAATTCATGGAGTTTTGAATATGGTGAGGGTGGCAGCTTCATGTTTGGCAGTGTTGTCAGTAACTGAGCTAATGCTGCTGATTACGGATATGCAGAGGGCTCCTCCTTAGGGAATCTTAGGGAACCCATACATGCATGAGATGGCCTCTTCAGGATACAAGCAATGATATTGTTCATGGTAAATAGTTTCTTCTGTAGCTGTTGTAGACAATCTATGGCCTTTTTCATGGCTTCACGGTTTCAGTCTTGCCTCAGTGTTTCATATGTGTTAGTGTCACTACATAGTGTGGTGACCCTGGCATGGTAGTCCCGTGTTTAGGACTACCTCCATTCAATTCCTCTTGGATAACCATGGCATGAGTGAGAATCTACACAGACACCTTTAAAGTTCAGCCATTAAAAGAAACCAATCACCTATTCAGAACAAACTGGAATAAAGTCCCTACCATAACAAACTGAAATGGCTTGAACTGGAAAAGAATCACCCTATCCCTGAAAGTAATGTGCAAAGAGTGGAACAAACCTTATGTCTGAGCGCCTCCACTATCAGGTCTCGTCCTCCCCTGACGCTCTCCTCCTTTTTTAATGCTCGGAAGGCATCCCCAATAACCGAGACCAGCACATGAGACTGAAATGACGTTTAGGAAATTCATGCCTGAGACTGAACCTGAAGCCTGAACATCTCATTTATCATATTGTTTTCCAGTGGTAGCATTACAGATCTTCTTGTCTACTAAAATGAAAACAATAAATCACCACATTATTCCTGTAGAGCGTGCATAGTGTTAAGCTGTACTGAGAATACTCACAAACTTCTTGCTCTGGAACAAATAACAGTGGTACATGTCTGCTGCAGGGTGTCGGGCTACGAAGCCAAAGACTTTGGGTGAGGACGACAGGAGAGCACAGAAGGAAACAGTGGAGAGAGGGCATGTGTACAACAAAAACTGAGGATAGAAGGAGAGATAATGAGAAGATGTAAAGTGGTGATTAAAGGCCAAAGAAAGCAAGAGGTTGAATTACATTGTCTGCGTCTTTGGACTGGTATCGTAGCTCAAACACTTTTGTCACACACCTTGGTTTTATTTTCCAAAATGTCTATCCCGCTCAGGGACAGGAAGAGATGGACCTTGCTCTTCTTGGCTGCCTTTTCAGAGGAGAATTTATCTGGCGTCTAGGGATGAGGGGGGAAAGAGAGGCCATTGATTATGGGTAATGCTTGTCACTGCATCTTTGTCAACATGTGGAGTTCATGAAAATCATCAGTCTGTGAATGAAGTGCCATGGTGAATCCATGTCAGACATACTGACAACACAAACACACAAATGTGAACCTCATGGTGCAACAGGGAAAACATGGATCACCAGGTTCATTAGGATCCATCCTCTGGGAACCATGAGATGTTTCCAAAAACATGAACTTAACGGCTAGTTGAAAAGTCAGGAGATCACCAAGTAGATTAGGATTCCTCCTCCAGGGACCATGACTGTCTGAGCCAATGCTTTTTGTTGTTTTCTTTTTGATTCCATCCAGTATATACTGAGACATTGCAGTCTGGACCACAGTGGTGGACTGACAGACTGACATTGCCATCCCATGGAGCTATGCTGCTAGCATGGCTAAAAAAAACCAGTAGCTGTAACAGTGTGTTAGTGGTACAGTAATTACACACCTTGAGGATCTCAGCTGCTTCGTCCAGGACCTGTAGTCCGTTAGGGCGAACCACCTCAACTCGCCCAAGAAACTGCAGTGTTGAGAAAGAAACGCAGATGAAGCAAAGCTGAAAATGGTGTTTTTAAGAAGATGTCTTTGATCCAAAATGAATTCTGTACATATACTGTGTGTATGTAAAACCTGATTTACATTGCCACAAGACCAGTCCATGACAAACTGGGTCAAATTATACACAAAGTTTAACTCCCATAACTAAACAAAAATATCTCACTTTTTACCTCATTTTCCACCTTCGGATTTTTAATCGTCAGAAATCTGTATTTACCTTTACCCGAAAGGAGATCTCATTGTCAACTTCTGAAACGTCACTCATCTCGACACACCTGGCACTTTACCTGCTGTTTGTCACACGAACATTAAAGCATTAAAAACGAACATCAAGAGTTACAGCAATAGTTTAATCAACTCAGTTGTGACAAACCTTCTTACCTTTTTTTGTAAATATGACCAGAGTGAGTGTGCTTCTTAGTGTATCACAAATGTATGGGTGTAAAGTCTATTGGAGTTAATAAGTAACCTCCATGTCTTCCTTATTGCCTTCTATCAGAAATCCACAGTGCCAGGAAGTTTCATGAATACACTTTGATGGTTCAACAAAGGACTGAACTAGAGACAGCATTTGTCAGGCCACCAAGATAAAGCTTATTTTAATCATCACCACAGGTTAAGCTTTTATATTTTGCTAGATGCTTTGAAAGACAAATGATTATGATTATTTTGGTGAGTTCCCAGGACAGCATCTGTTCATTTTAGCGTTCTTTGTTGTGAAGAGTTTAAGTAATACAATATGTGAATCTATACATAAAAAAAAACAGCCACAGAAAAACACTTCCAATATCAACTGTATTTATTTGTTTACAGCGAGTGCCACTTCATCAATGCTCAATCATATATATCTCTTTATATCAGCAAGTAAATACAATGTCAATGCCTCAGTCATAAGCTAGTGAAGAGCATTATGCTCAACAATGACAATCAACAATCAAGCAACAGTATGCGAAAATGATGATTGTGGTAAGAGACAACATGAAGTGAAGCCTAAAACAGACAGTTAAAATACCTGATCTTTTTCACAGGATAGGATTTTTACATTATAGTAACAAATTTAAAGCCATTTCAGACTTGAAGTGATCACAGAGGGAGATGCAGGTTTTGGTCTCAACAAAAACGATGAATGAAGATTCCAGACAGTAACCGATCAGCTGTACAAACCACACCTTTCAATGACACGAGATGTACCTCTACACGATCATACTACCAGTGGTTCGTCTGCACAACCCACCAGGCACAGAAACTACTAACTGCTGTGGAGGTAAAGCCAGAAATGTCGCTGCTGAATCTGAATCATTATCAATACATCAATGTGCTCTGTCCTTCCGTCAGCTCAAGTAGTCTTATCTGTTCATTTTAGGCTCAATGCTGCAGACATGAGAATGTGACAGACAGACAGGTGGTCAGTGGACTCTGAAGTGGACTGTGGATGGGTAAGAGCACAGAGTGATCCCTTTTTCAGTGTGCTTAATGTAAATGAGGGGAGGAACAGATGAGATGAAAAACACCATCCTTATACACAGACACAGATGGGTTAGAGCCAAGCCTTTACTCTAAGGTAAGGATAACATTAAGTTGAGAAATTCATTTCTGCATTTTACTAACTAACCATCCCACATTTGGGAGAAACTGCACAACTGACCCCGGATCATTATACATGAAGCTCTATCCCATCTGTTTCTATCTGCGAGGGTGGTGAAGCAACGCTGTCATTGTGTACTGGAGTCTATGAGTCATTGACGGACATGCTCTCCATAGTGTCAGGCAGGTTCTGGTCTTCTCCTCCCTGCTTCTTCTTCTTCCCTCCTTCTTGCTGTTTCTTTGCTTTTTTAGACACCTCCTGATCGATAGGAGCAGGCTTAACAAACTTGATTAACTCTGTCAAACCTGGAGGACACACAGCAGAAAGAAAAACAAATCTAAGACTCCAAACAAAAAAAAAAACACAAGGTCTTCTATAGGAATTTAATCATTTCCTCACGGAAAAAATCCAGCTAAACGTTGACACTGCCTAAAGGAAGAGTTTGGAATTTTCAGGAAAAAAACATTTATTCACATCCTTACTGAGAGCTGGATGAACAGATCAACACCGTGCTCATGTCTGTATGTGAAAAACAACTAACAAATGGGTCATCGTAAAACTGTTACATTTTTTCTGTTTTTTTTTTGTTTTTTTTAATTGTGAGTTATAGAGTGCACAACATTTCACAATGTAAAAAACTTCTCAGTGCCCTCTGGTGGACAAACTGTGTAACTGCGACACTCTCTTCAAATGACCTCAAACCAAGTTTGGCATTTCTGAACTTCTTTTCACTTATGGACCAACGTAGACACCAATATATGGGCCTGGCTGATTTTTGGTAGTAGCTCTAAATAATATCTTGTATTATGTGTAAGTTTTTACACTGTGCCTGAGGAGCTTACATTATTATCTTATATTAGGAGTGTACTCTCACCCTGAACTAAAATTCCATCAGAATTCAGTTGTTTGTGAAACAACTTTCTCCTAATCATTGACTTAGCACGTACTTCTTCACTGATCAAAGTGCTTCATAGCAGCTATCTGTAACCTTTCTGAATGAGCACTGCACACAGCAGATGTGAAAGCATTCAGCACAGCTTACCAGGAGGCATGAACTCCCTGAGCTTCTCTGGAACAATGATGCCTTCTTCGGTTTGGTAGTTCTCCAGGATGGCACACATCACACGTGTGGTGGCGCACATGGTAGCATTCAACATGTGCACAAACTCTGCCTGCATAGCATACACAAAGAACCAGTGTTTAGAGTGTGCAGCCACAGAAAGAAAAAGCATCAACCAAGGGAAGTGAATTACATTCTGTTGTTTCGAAGCAATGCTTTATTGAGCTGTAGGCAGTCTATTAACCCTTCTAATGTAAACTGTCTGTGGACCTCTATAGGTTTTTCAGTAATGGTGGTCTCATACCTTAAAGAAAGACTTAAAGCAAGCAAATTTAACCCTCATTGATCAGAAGGAAAGAGACACAGCAGTCAATTAAACCTTGGAGCATCAAGAGGATGTCCAGTGATTATAACAGCATGAAGGTAATAAGGCCACTTTTTAAGTGGAGTTAAGTGGAGTAAAACGTTTTTGCTTTCTGGAGGAAAAGAAACAAGCCAAGTCTCAGTTCACTGACTGGGACTCCACTAAATAGCAGCATTGCCATCTTGTGAAGCTTGGTTATACAAACTGTTTTGTTGAGACACACAGAACTCACCTTGTCCATCATTTTTTTGGTCTGTCCGTAGCGGATACGGAGGCGCCTGGCCTGGTAGTCAGTGCAGTTTGAGCAAGAGACCAGCTCTCTGAAAGCACCTGAGCCGGGGAACCAGGCCTCCAGATCCAGCTTCTTACTGGCTGCGTGATTCAGAGCACCTACGATGACATACACAAGTAAGTGGTTAGGTGATATCATGGTCTGATCATGATGTAAGATCTTACTGTCCTAACAGCAGCTGGTGATTAAGACCGAACAGCCGACAGGCCTCATTCCACATAACACGAAGCAAACTGCTTAAACTAACTATTTTCATGATTAGGAACTATCAGGGTTGAGTTTGTTGTATTAAATATTACTGATTGATCAAACATGAGCGTGTCAGCTGCAACAACCTGTGCATACATCTGCATTCTTTCATGCAGCACTGGTGATTTGTATCACCTGACTGTACCAACTAGGGACTTTAATGTTACAGAGGTTTTAGGACTTCCTGATTAGCCTACACAAAGGCAAAGGTGTGTAAGAGGGGAAGAAACAGAGAGAGAGAGAGAGAGAGAAACTAATCTGAAAGTCAGCAATGTGTTTTACATTGCAGATACTAACTAAAGCAAAAAGACAAAAAATAAAGTAAACACAACAGTTCATCCACACTGGTCACTCAAAGCACAACCTGACTCAGTCATTGTCTTGTTGGGAGCAAAAATAAAATTTCAGCCCATTTGTTAATACGTAATCTGTCTTTTTTCCGCTGACCATTTTCGAGACGTGGTAGAAACACAAGCAAAAGCATTAAAAACTTTTGTCTCTCGTTACTATCTAAAGTAGTAGATACTTTCCAACAGCTTCAGACGTGAGGCAGCTACCACTGTACAGCATGATATGAGCATGTGCATCAGACGTACCAGAGACAATGTTGACGATACGATAAGGAATTCCTAGAGACTGGTAGAACTCTTCTGCCGTGCCTATCATCTCATCAAACATCTCCCATGATTTGCCGTCGTGTGGGGAGGCGTACACAAACTGCTCAATCTACAAGGAGAGAGAGAAAAACTTTATGGATCAATCACAGCACCTACATATCTAAAAGATACAAATATACGAGGAGAAAAATCGAAATGTCGCAAAATCAATTATGCAAACTGGTTCCCAATTCACTCGGATATTAATGATTATTCTGTTTCAGACTGTTTCAGTGTGCATTTAGCATTTAGTTTCTGGATACTAATAGAAATGATTAGAGAAAGGATAACAAATAGTTTCCATTTATTTATTTAAACTGTATTTCACTGACAATGATATATTATTTCTGACCTTTTCAAACTGGTGCACCCTGAAAATCCCGCGGGTGTCTCTGCCGTGGGAGCCCACTTCCTGTCTGAAGCAGGTGGAGAAGCCGGCATAGCGGATGGGCAGGTCCTCGGGTTTGAGCCACTCTTCTCTCAGGAAGGCTGCGATGGGCTGCTCAGAGGTGGCGATAAGGTACTTCTCATCTATGGAGCTGTCATCTGACTTCTCACTGCTCTTACCGATGACCTGATGGAAACACAGACAGGGGTTGAGGAAAAGGAAAAACAGACAGAAGCAAACTGGGCGCAGATACATTTTACAACCGCTCTGAAAAATCCATAAGCGTAAAATTATCAACCATCAAATCAGTTGCCCACATAAAAAGATCACGGCAACAACTTCCAGTCCTGACTGGCCACAGCAAGGAAACCCACTGCAGTGCCTCCATCTCCACCAATTTATTTTCTTTGTCATCTACAACAGCAGAGTAAATCTCTCTGGGTTTTGGACTGTTGATTGGACAAATCAAGACATTTTAAGACATCACTTTGGGCTATGGGAAATTATTTACGGGCTTTATTTACTATTTTCTGTCATTTCATAGGCAAAACTAATAATAATGATACATCCATCGCTGAATGTTCTGTAATTAGAAAATGTTTCAAGTCACAAAGAGCCCTTGGCCACTGCATTTAGCAAATCTGTTATTTAAGACCTTTAGTTCTTGAGTCATCACATCACCGTATAGAAAATCACAGTGTGTTACACAACTACTTCTTTTCCGCTATATGTAGCTCTTTGTTAGGGCCTACAGGTGGCACTGCCACAACTACAAAGCCAAGAGCATGTGAACACCTGACCATTATCTGCATATTAACACAGTTGAGATTTCATTTTCAGACTTCTTAAAATCATCCTCTCATCTCGTACTGCTCATTGCTGGAGTACGCAGGACTCTGCAGGTCAGGATGTCCTTCTTCACAGCTCAGGTTTAACTCCAAACTGTCACATCCATGGCAACACACAAGTTAACAGAGAAATTTGAAGAAATCAGGAGAAGTTCTCATACCTTGTAAAGCTCTTCATCAAACTGGCTGAGCTGGGCAACTTCCTGCATGACCTCTTTCCTCATGAAGAAGGGTGTGTAGAGCATGGTATAATTCTTGCTGTGGAGTATCCTTAAGGCGTAATTGATGAGAGCCTGCTCCAGGAACACCAGTGGCCCCTAAACACAACACACAAGACTGAACAGCTGGTCTCTTGATTTACAGGTCGAGAAGCAAAAAGAGCAGTCACGGTTCTTTTCTTTAGGTGTGTCTGTGGACGTTAAAACTCTTATTTTGGTAGGAAAAAAGGCCTTAAATAAGAACAAACTGATGGCCTGTCTGTGTTTGGCTGCGCTGGTTAACTTATTTGTGCTCTGCATGGCTGTTCATACATGTGTTGGAGCTTATATTTGAACCTACCTTCAAAAAGTAGCCTCTGCTCCCAGCCACAACAGCTCCCCTTTCTCCATCAAAGCCATCGATCATGACCACCAGGTCGACATGGGAGTACTTCTTCTGGGCAGTGCAGTCGCCCCAGGTACGCTCCACCTTGTTGTCTGCATCCTGTCAGGGGGCAAAAAAAGGTAATATAATTATAGTTATTATATCATTAGAAGCAGCTATTAGTCAATTGACAAAAATAACTTACATCAGTTTCTAAGAACTGCTCAGTTTGTCAAGAAACATGCCAAACACTGTCTGCTTCCTGCTTCTCAAATGTGAGGATCAACTACTTGTCTCTGTTCTGTTGCTATATCAATGTAAATTGAATATCATTGGGTTTGGAACCACTGGTCTGACTATTTCTTTTTGACATTTTGGTGTATGTTCATCTTTACTTTGATGACAGTTCTGATCCTCCTGGACATGGATGGTACCAGTCTAACGCAAATCTGTGTAGAGATGCTCTGCTGTTCTTCACAGATGATTCTTTGCAGCTGCACTGCAGTGTTTGGGATCACTGTCATGCAGCTCCATGTCAGCACTCTCCAACCACCGCACTGTACAGTCCCTGTGACAGTCCTGGTCTGGTCCAAACCAAACATGCTGGACCACATCTGATCCAAACAAGTTTATTTAGCTATTTTCTGACCAAAGAATGTGGTGCCAGCACTGTTATTTTCATGCTCTTTGGCGAAGTTTAATCTTGCAGATCGCTGTAAACCATGTTCATGTAATTAGCTTTAATTGGAAATCACCTGTGCAATCACTTTTGTTGCATTGGTGACAGGTGTTGTCACTTTTTGGCACTGAAGCTGTACTTTGGGCCTGGTATTTAAGATAAGATACACCTTTATTTGCAGTGTAGTCTAACCGGTTTGTTTTTAATTACACATAAGATCAAATACCCAACACCTCAACTTCATAATGATAAAATTTTAAATCACTTAACATTTTAGTAGGGCTGGGTATCAAATTCAATACTTCCAAAGGTATCGACTGAATTGTCTCGATACTATTGAAAAATGTCATTTAGTTCAATACCAAATTTCGATACCTTATGGGTTAATCTCGTCAACGTCAGTGAGCCAATAAAC
>JBBMJY010000012.1:3398125-3425350 GCA_037833715.1 Toxotes lorentzi | reverse complement strand
GTGTGTGTGTGTGTGTGTGTGTGTGTGTGTGTGTGTGTGTGTGTGTGTGTGTGTGTGTGTGTGTGTGTTTGTGAGTGCGTGTGTGTGTGTGTGCGCTTGTATACCTCATGCAATACCTAGCCTACAGCTTAAAGGGGACTTACATCGAGTGGAGAAGATCTTGCTGTGATAGAACCTCTCCCACTTCTCAGGCACCGGCAGAGCCATGACAGTAACAGCATACTGGGACCCAAGGGAAAGGGCGGGGAAAGGGTCCGACTTGTATACCTACAGAACACGGCAGCAAGCATGACCTTGGTTTTGTTTAAACTCACTGTGCACTTGTATCTGTGCATAGGCTTTGGTGATAAAGAGATAAGAGTTTCTGGGCTGCCATGTGTTGGCAGGACAGCTTCAATACACCTTGGCACTGATTCTACACTTCTCTGGACTCTGCTGGAGGGATGAACACCATACACTGAGTGTTTTATATGAATAGTTTCTCCTTTCATTTCAATTCATTATGTTGTTCACTTCACTTGAAATTCCTTTAGTGTATTCAGTGCAGTACAATAAACCACATTTATCAAGAATATTGTCTTCCCTGGAAGTCCAATTTGTGTGATATTTTCAGTTTCATTCAGCAACAGGTTAAACACAGCACACGATATCATATTTCATGGGCACCACTGGCATGGTACACAAATTCCCTTGGGACATGCCTGTAACAAAAAGCAGCATCAATAACAGCCTTCCCTTTGTGCGAACTTTACAGCTTTTTACATCTGTTAGATGATCTTGTGGATCTTTAAAGTGTTAAAGTATTAAAGTGTTCTGCTGTTCCTCTAAGGGCCTATTTTCAGTTTCGTGGGAGGATAGTGTCTGACAAAATATAGCATTGTTTCACAATCACCAGGTCATACAATGAACAGGCACTACATATTTTCAGAGTCAGAAAGATTTACGATCTGCTCACTAATTAAAAAAACAAAAACAAAACAGTCAAAATTCAAGTTATTTATATGAAAATTATTATTTTGTTGATGTTCGGTGAGTAAAAACCAGTAAGAATTCATGTCGTCAAACAGCGAAGCAGACAGAAAAAGAAGCAAACCCACCAAAGTGAGTGGGACTGTACCTACCATTTCAGCTTGTGAAGCTGGGAGGGAGAGGTTACGGTTGAAGAGAAAAAGCTGACAGGCAAAAGTAGACCTTCCCAAAGCCTGGAGGGACACCTGAAAGCCTCGCAGGAAGGCGATCCCTGCAGTAAACACAAAAGGGACTGAATGAAAGAAGTGTTACAGAGTCAGCAGAAGTGTGTGTGCTGCATGTGGTACACCGGTTCAGTGCACGGTCAGTTAACATGAAAGTCTGTTCCGCTGTCACCTGTCAAAGCCTAACATGTGGAATAGTCAGCTGAGCTGTCTCTAATACTGTGAAGCACTCTCATGCACTCTCAAGGCATTATTTTCCTTTCAGTAATAATTCAGACCATGACACCTGAAATAAATCTTGTTCATGTCAAACACAGATGTGAGAATTTTACACGGGGGGCGGTCGCTCATGTCTCATATGATGAATGAGTTTCAAAACTGACTGGAATTTTAAAAAACAGGCAAAGCACTGTGTGACTCCAACCCAATTTAAAGTCATGCTGTTACGTGTCCTCATAACAACTGCATACAGGCACTGTTTTGAACATATATCAAGAGAAATGTGAGATCAAGAGAAATTAGCATAAACATACCATAGTGACTGGGTTTCCAGGAGACAACAATAGTGTCAGACATGGGGTCTGGCTCGTGTACAGATTCAACCTTCACATCATTTGGTGCGTGGACGTAGTGCTGACAGATTTCAGGGTCTTCTTTTCCGAGCAGCTCAAAACACGGCCAGGGAATACAACCTGAGGAGAAATGACAGCGTATTTCAGATATTTTCAGTATAATGTCCAGAGAGAACTCCAGTCAGCATTCACTACAGGATGTTTAAGCAAGACTAGTCTACAGCCATGTGAGGCTGTACTAACATACAACCACTTTTAAGGCTAAAATGCCGATGTTGAGCGGGAAACATTTATCTTATGTTGGTTCACCATCTTAGTTTAGTGAGTTAGCATGCTTACATTTACTGATTAGCAGTGAACAAGTGCAGCTGAGGCTGATGGGAATGGATGTACCTGTATAAGGTGGCTGTATAAAGTCAAGGGATCAGGGTTCATCCTTTGGGGAGTTATTTTAATCCATGCATGCATGAATTCTCCTGTGCATGCGTGGCTGAAAATAACAGTGGGATCTGTTGACATTAATCAGTTGGACCAAATGTTGTTGATCTTTGCATTAAAAAAAAAAAAATATTAGCACAATAGCAACACTAAAGGTTAAACAAATATTTAACATGGCATAACCCAGAGTTTCTTTTTTTATGTAATTTGCTGTTAACTGTGATGCTGTCAAGGGCTTGTCTGTTTCAGTATTAATATGAAGTGCAATCTACTCATGATGATGCCAGTGCTGTGAGGAGTACCTTCAGGTTAAAGGCATGTTGGTTAGAAACCTTTAGTGCAAGATGAGTAACATCTCAAAATTATTTTTGAGCAGTTCTAAGTGCATTTCATGATTTACCACAGCTTCTCAGTCTACAGTCGTGTAGAATGCAGACATTCACAGTCACACTCACAGGCTGTGAGTCCAGAGCAGCCTGTCTCAGTTAGACTTACTTCCAAACTCTCTGATGGAGTTAAAACCCAGAGCCCTCTTGACTTCACTTCTGGTTATTCTGCAGTACTCACATCCCGGTCCTCCCTGCAGAGGAGAAAATAATAATGAATTCAGACCAAACAACTGTATTTTGTTCTTTGCGTGTTGAATGTTGATGGAAAATTGTGTTTGTTTCATGTCAGGTGAACCGCCCAAGTAATTAGGTTAGGTAATCACCTAATTAAAAACACATAATACTGGAAAACAGGATGGACAATTAAGAAAAATAGTGCAATGGAGACAACACAAAAACAGATAAATGCACACAGTCATGCACATGAACATAACATGAACATATACATTATGTTAGATTTGATTGGCATTAGATTTTTTTTCTTATGTTTTCTGTTTTGTTCTTTCTCCCTACATGAAAGCACTTTGGATCAGTTGTGTATAAAGTTTTGCTCAGTGCGTTCTCCTACCATCTGCTGCTGTTACACACGGACCACTACGCTGCAATCTGTGTGAAATTCACATTAAGAAACATATATTTCAAAAAATGTCCTTTCAAATACAAGGCATAAACAAAAACAGCTGCTCTTACATCCTAACTGTCATTTATTATAAGAGAGAACGTCCACATTTTAAATAATGAGAAAAGTCCAAGAAACTTGAACCCAAGAGGAATGTACTATACAATGAGCCAAGGACAGAACAAAAAAGGGTCTGTTATTTCCAAACATCTGCACATGCTTACATCAATGACTCAGACCTCCTATCAGCACTGACAGTGTTGTCAGAGTGAATTTACAGAGGAATCATAAACTATACAAACGATATGGGTCTATTTCTGAACATTCTCCAAGTAACGTTCAATATATGGTTCAATATGTGGTTCTGTTTAACAGTTGTCAGGTAAACCGAGAGCAGTAAAGAGCGAAATGTTTCCCTGTGAAATGGAGTGGAGTGGAAGTATGACGTGTTAAAACCACTCAAGTAAAGTGCAAGTACTTGAGTAAATGTATTTATACTTTCCACCACTGGTATAAACAGTGTGTGTGTATACCTCTTCACTATTAAACATTTAGTAACTTTAGTTACTCGACATAACTACACAACCTCAGTTTAACTCACATTCTGATGCTGGTAAATCATGAAGGATTTCCAAGGGATGATTAATCGCTTTAATATGTATTTGTTCCTACTGCCTCAGGGTACAGGTGACAAAATTATTTCAAGAGTTAATATTGAACTTAGTACTTAACTTGTCAGATTTTATATTAAAATACATGTGTATTTTAAGCTTGCAAAGTTCAATACAAATCCTCCGACGAAATAAAGCAGTATCCCGGGGCCCCTTGTCACAGGTTTCAAACGTCTATCAGTTCAACCAAAGGGTTATTTTCCCTCAAAACCTCTCACATGGTTTTCGTTTAAATAACTGTGCAAGGTCCAAAGAAGAAACATTATCCAATGTTTCACAAAAAACAAATATTAGAGAAAGAACAACAGAAAAATGACTACAGCCAAACCATGGTTGCCTGCTTTTGTTTCTTCTTTCATTAATCATCTCATGACTCAGTTGTATCTGGAGGGGCCCGACCCTTAGGCTGGGAATCACTGGACTAAACTAAGTTAACTAGTTACAGTTTGATTCATCAATATTAATAGTCTAATAATGTAATGTATTACTCTTTATGTATATTAAGCATAACAACACTTCAGAAAAGGGTCTGAGTACATCTTCCTTTTTCTGGTACACACTGCCAACTTGCCCTGCAGGTTTACAGACCATAACTAGACTAACAGGTGGAGAAAAGTAGAGAGAAAGAAATACTGCGTCTGCCTCAGGCATGAGAGCGAAAGACTGTGTGTTTGTGTGTGTGCTTGTGCGTGTACGCTGGTTCACAGAATCGTAGTTAAACTGTCAGCTGAGGTAATGGCCCTCTCTGTAGCCTAAATACCTACTTGCACGCAAGCTGATGAGAGAGCATAATCAACGTGCTTAGCATGATTGGTATAAATGAGAAGTCCTCCTCTTACACTCTCACAATGTGGGTAACACAAAGGATCACAAAAGACAACGCCTGCAAAAGATTTTTAATACAAAACCTGCTGTGGTTAAAATCAAGAGATGAAAGAAACTCGACACAGAACGAGACAAGTTGCCGTGCCATCTATGTGACTGTGTGTATCAGTCAGAGGGGATTGTTGTGTGACACACACTAACCTTAGAGTTCAGGTCAAAATGACTACCCTGCATTCTTCCTTCGTCCATTTACTGTTTATGAACGTAAACAACTCTCTGCCCAAGGCTGGATACAGAACATGGCGGCTCAAACCAGTGGATGGTATCATGGTCTACGGCCTGGAGTAACCTAGTCAACGTGTACCGTGTTTCTCACATTTCACACGGTACAGAGGAAGACCAGGCCAGAATATGGACCACACGAGAGATTTTTAGTGTTTGACTGATATGATTTCATAATCATAATCAAATTCTAAAAGTTTTTCTAATAACCTTTGCTTGGTGAAGACATAAATATTATCTTTGAGAAGTTCAGGAATTTTCAGAGAAGGTGGAGTGTAAGTAAACATCAGTCGCACAGAAAATAATGTTTTCTGCAGGGAAAACACAAACCTCCCATTTCAACGTGCTACTGATCTTTCCAGACCTTCACTTGTTGACAGTTGATCGGTCATGTAAGATGGCGGGTGCGAACCAGACGAGACCCCTTAAAATAAAGCAGTTTCTTTTTGCTGCCCCTGCTCACATGTACATTTCTTCTGCTTATCAGGTGTTAGGTTATAACCAGGTCAACCAAAGAATTATGTTTTTTTTTCTCTTCTTGTTTTAGTTGAGTAATTCGTGGTCAGGTATAATTTTCTAATAAGACCCTGTGTCACAGGATAAAGAAGAGAGCCAGAAAGACCGTTAATGAATCTAGCATCTGTAGAGTTTCAGAAATGTTCACCCCATCTGGACTAGTTTTCTCTATTAGGCATTGAACCACAAACACTGGTTTGCTTTCTGAGCAGAGGTGTTTGCAAGCTCCTCCACTGTACACGACAGCCACAACTAGCTATGTAAAAAGATGCAGCTGGAGAAGAAGCAGCATGTTCAGTAGCAGGGCAGACCTCACCAGTAGTACACCCCAGGATGTACACTCCAGTTGTAATGTTTTAGTAGTCTACATAAAATCCTCCTGGGTTGGACACCCCATAATGAAATTGGGAAATTGTTGTAAATACAATGCAGATGCTATAGCACAGAACTCCCACAAAGCAGAGTCGGTAGAAATGTGCAGCAGTTTGGAAATCTGGCTTACCTGTCGGATACAGTCCAGACTGCAGTCCTGAGGAGTGATGGCAGCAGCTGCAGCATCAGCTTGAGCCCAGAGTGGCTGACCAAGTACCAAGAGCTGGTACAGAACAAGAGCTGCCTTCCACATGTTGCTACAGCCTGCATGACATCGTCCAACTGTGAGTACAAGACCCCAAACTCACCGACACACAGACACAGAGGCTACCAGCCACTGTGAAAAGCAAAATCTTATGTCAAAGTGACTTCAGTGCTGAATGACAGACAGGAACCTGGGAGGAGGGAGAAAGAGGATGAGGGGAGTGGTGTCTTCAGGCTATGGGTGGAGGTGAGACTCACTGTGCATGTTTGAACAGTTACGCAGCCACACTAGTTCATTTTGTGGTTTAGGTGAAGGCACATGGCAGGTTTGGCTCTCAAATGCAATCAATCCTTTGTAGCCAGAGCCAAGTAAAACCTATTCACATTCAAAACAAAAACACACAGGAAAAATCCACAACTTTTCAGTGAGTGGCAGAAAAATCAAAGTGTAGGTGTCACATTCATCAAAAGGTTTGTCATGAGTCCAGGGAGTGGTAGCCACGTTTGTTTTATTAAACGCAGATGATATGACATGTTTGCGAGCTATATACATATGAAAGTGGGGTTGTTTTCACAGGAAACATAGCATTGGAAAATCAAATTCATTTGGGAAAACTAGTATTTCGGACACCAGGTGAAATCGTGAATCACTATTTATCAAATCTTGATAAAGCACTGGTGAACTATGGTGCAACAGTAAAATAAGATGGAAATTAAGAACAAGAAGTTTGCATCAAGGATTGCAGACCCTGGAGAAGACAGCGGTTTCATCGGATCTGAAAAACAAGGAAACAAAAATGTTACCCCTCATCATTTCCAAACTAAATAACACACCACGCAATTTCATTACTGTCAGCAACTTAATTTAATGTCCCAAATTTCCTGTTTCATCCAACATTTCACCCTCTTCTGGAAATAATCGGATCCAATCCGCGGTATGATACTAAATGACTGCAGCTCATTTGTTATGATTCAGTTACAGAAAACAATCTGTGCTTGTCAGGCATCTGGATGAGCTGATAGGTCTTAGCGTGCCCATGCAAGGGAAAACTTAGCGCTTCCACCAGGATTCTATCCGCAGAACAACTGTAGGGAAAGTGGCAACGTGAAGCCCGCACAGAGCAGTTTATCCAGTTTCCCTTTATCGTGTAAGGCTTTGGAACATGAACACAGGTGCTGATGATTTGCCACTTGTAAAATCTCTTTCATTTGTTGTAAAGTTGTAAAGATTTATGAGTAGTTAAGTTAGATGCCAAATTCAACAAAAGTTTGGTCTTGACTGCAGTGAGTCATGGAGAGTTTATTTTATTAAATGCAGATGCTACAACATGTTACAAGCTATGTACTAATGAGTGTGGAGTCGCTGCATGAAACACATGCACTGGCCATTCAAATACATTTGGGAAAACATGTATTTCAAATACCAAGTATGATTTATTTCTGTGTAAAACTGTGCAAAAACAGACAAGTCACTCTCTCAGGAAACAGTCATGGGTGGTCCCGACCTGTCATATGGCATCTGACTACACCTGGAGTTTAAAATGATGCCAACATTAACTAGAATCAATTATTTAACTAAGAAAAATTTAATGCTAAATGAATATGAAGCTCACTACATCATAATCAAAATCACGGCTTGCCAATTTAAAGAGAGGGTGAAGCTCTGTGTTATCCAAGTCCTGTTTTCAACTATGAACCTGAAAACCCACAAGTCATGTACAACACTGTGACTGGCTGACAAAGATGGCCACTCTGATTTTCCTTTTTCGAACCACCTGTCTTCTCTCTCTAAAACTTGAACGTTTCTGGTCTCGCAGGTGTGTCACCTGAGCAGCCCCTTTTTAAACCTCTTCCAAGTCTTTGCATTCCTTTTCGGATCAGGTTGTACAAACTGTATTTTGGCCTATAGTTGTCTTTCTCTCTACAGTGTGATGCTTGGTGCAATGCTATTTTTTCCACCTGTTGAATCTAAGTTCAGTATTCATAGTCTTTTTAGCAGCTAAATGCTACTTCTGTCATGCAGCGAACAGGATGTTTATCAGAATTCTTTCTATAACTAAGAGCAGCTGCCTGTTAGTGGAAACACATTTGATCTACCATGAAATCAGCCATCAAATTAAAATGAAAAAATAAACATCAGGCATTTTAGTAGAAAGTTTAGATTTAAGACTGGATGAAAGTATAATGATCCCTTCTGGGAAACAAGGTCATTTACTACGAAAATGAAGCGTGCAGACATTTAGCCAAAGGATTCTCACTGTGTATTTGTCCCATTTCTTCTCAGGATCGTACGGCTCCCAGCGACTCGCGGGGAAGATGTGCTTGTTCTTCTCATACCAGCTCCTCAGCACCACTTTACCTGCATGAGACTTTAGGCAAAAGAGCACAAGTTGGTTAACTCTGACTTGGCCAGGTCAGACTCATCATTATGAGCTAATCCTTGGGATCCCGTATGTTCAAATCTGAATTTTATATCTTGAATATTTGTGTCCAGTGAGCTTTAAAATTAAATTGTAAATTATGAGGAACAGTGCGACAAACAAACAAATAAATAAACAGATTAAGTTTTCAGGGGGTTGGCTTGTTCCTCTTTGACCAATGTTATGAAAAGTTAGTGTCACAGTCACATCACCTTTAAACCCCCAAATGCTTTTAAGACCAAGTTTCACACATATTGTACAGAGCATCTAGAGGTCATTCCAGATTCTTTTAGCTTCATTGCTTACATTAGTTCAGATCACCCAAAAATTTCTGTTCATTTTCCCATAATCCGCTCACCTCATCCTTCTCTACTGTGGCGTCGTTCACAAGTCGAATATCATCGTGAACGTCAAAGCTGAAAAGAGGGCCTATGAAAAAAGGCAGAAAACCAAACTTCATTTTGTTCCATATGTTGTGCAGAAACACTGACTGACCACCTCAGAGTGTAGTATCTAAAAACAAAAACAAATCAAGATTTCACAGAGTAAAGTTCACTTACCAGATTTGCCTCTGGCTTTGGTCACGATGAAGTCGTAAAAACTGTGGTGCTGAATGAGAGAAGGTGAGAAAGGATTACAATATTTAGTGAGTGAAAAAGCAAACCAGCTGCAGGACCAATTTAAAACACAGCATTGGATTGTGAACACAGATTCACATCAAAGTTATTGAATCTGATGTAACACTTGAAAGTAATAAGAGGTGAAATGAACCAAAACAAAACAAAGTGAAGCAACAGTGTTCAGCTGTGGTTTTCATGAGTGTGTTGTTGATGCCTGCAGAGCCTACATGAGGGATTATCAGATCCTCTTTGATGTACATCAGTTGCTCTACCCCAGCAGACCTGCAGAGAAGAGAAATGAAAGTAAAGAAAGTCTGGCAACTCCCAGTGGTGGTATGAAAGAAAATTAGAGGGACTGAGAGGGACACAGTGCGTGTCTGTGTGTGTGTGGAACTGAGTGACTATGTGAACACATAAAACTGATCTGTTTACTGTGAGTTTTTTTAATAAGATCAGAGATTCTGTGCTTTGCAGTGTCCAAACAAAAGATTGTGAGATGTGGTTTGAAAATTTAGATGCCGAGGTCAAGAACAGTTTTCAATACTAGATATAGATTTTAAAGCAGGTGTTGTTACACTTGGCGCCTACTCATGAGATTCAGTTGGACACCGGTACACCATGCTCAGTTTCTGCATTAGTGAGATTGGTGTCCCAGTGTTGAATGGAGTAGAGATCAGGGCTCTGTGCAGACCACTGTGTCATGTTGAAACAGCAGACGCACAAACACAAAGTGCTGACACAAAGTTGAAAGCACACTACTGTCTAAAAGAGTGGTTCTCAACTTTTCTGGTCTGTGAACCTTTAAAACAAAGACTTGTGGATCGTCACAATTTTTGGTTTTATGCCATCTTCATACCGACAACAGCACTGCATGACAAAGTGCAGGTCCCTCATTCATGTGAAAGAGACACATCTGGCGACACAGAGGGGTACAAATGCTTTCGCTAATCTTGTTGCAATGAAAAATAAAATAAATGCTGCCCGGACAACATTCCTGTCTCATATCTTTATGAACCGCTGTGCACTTTTAACTCATGTATGTGTCATTCAAAGTGTAGTTCTTGGATTGGATTTCATTCTCTCCCCAGTACCTGAAGGAACCAAGAAGGTCCCACTGCGCACACATCTCACATCTGGGGACTCCATGTTCTCAGAGACAATGGTAAGTGAGTAGGAGACACGATTTTACCGATTTGAAACCGGTCACATTTCTTTGCTGAGTAGTACAAATGTCATATTTTATGACAGGTAAAGCATGAACTAAAGCATTTTTTTCTTGTAGAGTGTTAGCTGTGACAGAATGCTTACCTAAGTGAAGAAAAATTACAACCTTGATGTTCATAAAGTGCAGGTGATGCATGTGGGAGAGGCTCATTTATGTTTCCGTTACACTGTTGTAACATAACAATTAGTCTGTTAGGTAATACTGTCTTCCTGCACCGTCAAACCACAGGAAGAAGTGTGGAAAGGAAAATAAAAACCGCAGGAGGAAGATGACCTGTCAGCGAGGGTAGAGAATGAGCGCACTCACTGATTCATTATTAGTGAAAGTGTATTTTTAGTTGACACTCCTTCCCTTTTTATTGTCTCACCTGAGCTCACTGAAGTCTTTCCTGAGGACTTCCAGTGCCCTCTGCAGGAAGTTCTGGATGGTATTACCCTTCTTCATCTGCAAGAGAAATGCATATGGATGTTGATGGTGGAACGTTTACTGTTATGTCTCCATAAATTCTCCCTGTTATGGATACCCTACACAACTTGGTGCTGAAGCTCATCATGTTTTACCTTGACCGTCTTACGGTGTCCAGAGCCATCCCAGTAGCTGAATGTAATCTCAATCTCCTCGCCTGGAGACAAAGACGCATGCCATTGTTATACTGAGAGAGAGAGTGAATGTGTGTGTAATTACTGCAGAGAAAAGACAAAAAAATGAGGAATTGAGACGAAACTGAGACATTTGTTAAACAGAGGACAGTGTGTGTGTGTGTGTGAGAGAGAGACACTCCTAACACTCACTCTTAATCTTCTCCTGTTTGAGCTCCCACTCCTGCCTGAGTTCCTCTCTGAGACGATTCTCCTCCTCCTGAACACAAGAAGCAGAAAAAAATAATCGTGAGCACAGTTTACAATAGAGGACCATGTTACACACACGACGTTAGAGGCTGGACTCATAATGAACGAGCCTGTCACAGTATGAAAATGACACATTTACTACTGTATTAACTGTATGAAGAGCATGAGCAGCCTCATTCCCTGAGATGTGAAAATACCACCAGACACAAGTGTTACATGGGTAAATCTTTGTTGATCTAATGTTTGCCTTAATTACAGCTTTATTTATGCATTTTCTGCAGCTTGCAAGGTAAAACAGCTTTAAAAGCCAACAGTCTTTACAATTTGATTTACGAGATGACATGCAACAAAACGCATCTCAACTTGTAAAGCATAAATTAAAATACTCCAAGAACTGCAACAATCTTTTGTTACCAAAGTCTCAAACACAAAGCACCTCACCTCTCTGTCTCGATCAGGAAGGAAACTTGTGTCCACATCTGGATTTTTTCCCAGTTTCTTCTTAACTGGAGGATCTATGAGACAAAATCACACATCTATTAGACAAAGTCCCAAATCAGCACATTATATCCCACCACTGAATTCTTCATAGTGACATGGGCCCCCCAGTACTAGCTGTTTCCCTACTGCTTGCAGTCTTTATGCTGAGCTACATTAGCCAGCTGCTGGCTGTAGCTTCATATTTAACGTACAGATGTTAAAGTGGCATCAACATTCTCGTCTTTCTTTGCAAAAAATAAACATCTTACCCAAAATGTCAAACTCTAGCTTTAAGTGGTGCCTTAAAATACTCATCAGAAGCCACAAGAGACAAATCATATATACCCTGCAGTGTACAATTTACCAGCTGGACAACAGCTGGTAAACACAACAAAGATCAAATGAAAAAGGACAAAGCTGGTACAGTAAACAGCTGTGTTTCCTGTTCAGTTTGTGCTTTAATTCCCCGACATGAGGACTCACAATCCTGCTCTTCTTCATCATTCTCTTCTTCATTGTCTTCTTCATCTTCAGGATTAAAGGATAAACTGGCTATTTTCCTCTTCTGTTCCTCCTTTCTCTTTTTCTCTTTCTGCTTCTCTAGTTTGCTGTAAAGACAGAAACATAAATAATGAACTACCACAATATGTTTTCAATTAACAGTGTGTTTCCTTTGCAGAACTAAGTGAGCTAGAATTACTGCCTTGTGGTTTTATGCCTCTGCCAAAGTTGCAGTTTACATCCAGACTCACATAATATATGTAGTGAAGACTGAAGGAGGGGGAATTTAATAAAAAGCATTACGTTTGTACGACATTAAGTGCAACAGGCTGACAGAAAACCCGAAAACATAATGCTTCTGGCCACGACTGTCACCAGCACATAAACACAGAGACATAAAAACTGACAGTCAGTTTGTCTTATACAGCTGCAGCTGTATTTTTAGCAGCCAAGTTTAACTTGAACCTAGCAAAACAAGATTTGGGTTTTACTGTCTGATAAGTTTGGTGTGACAAGTGAGGCTGGACAGCATGAAGACTTCTCATTCATTTTTAAATGTGTTTTGGGCTTCCTGGGAACATTCCTTTAGAAGCACAAATCTTTACGCTCAGTTTCCTATAAACGTGGAACTGATTGCTTCCAGAGACACAAAAACATTCACCCCTGCTCCAGCTACAGTGGATTAGCGTCATAGCTTTCCATTTCAATTGTTAGTGTGCCTTTTTCCTGTCATTCTTAGTTACATTATTGGAAAATCTTCTTTTATCCATAGTGCAGCCAAGGACAACTTGTGTTTTGTAATTTGAAAAAAGCCCATTGTAAATCAGGGGTTAACCCAACTGTCACGACTGAGGCCACAGTTACAAAGTCTTAAGCAATTTGGAAACAGTTACAAGAAAGTGCAAAGAAAATCCCTGGAATACATTTAATGCCCTTCTCAGTCACATAATAAGCTATTTAATCCATCTATTTATATAAATGACTAGATCGTGTACCAAGGGATAAGAAAGATAAAACAAAATACTGTTTTACAAAGTATTCCCTTTAAGTAAAAAAAAGAAAAGAAATGAAATTTCAAAGACCTTTGCACAGGATGATATGTGCTATGTTTAGTATTTATTCATGGCCTATATGGTCAAAAGTATGACTAGAGTCCTTTGTGATGGCTGAACATCTCGTTCTACAGCCATGCTGACTTTTTGAACCCAGCTGCAGGGATTTGCTCCCATTCAGCCACAACCACATTAGTGAGGCTGGGTGCTGATGTTGGTATTCAACTTCTTTGGCTTGTGAGAGCATCTTCTTGTGAGAGTATCTACTCAGGCAGTGCCAGGCGGTTTGAGTGTTATATTACATTGGTATATACTGGGTGCACAATTAAATGTATCAAGTATTTCTTGTATTGAGTGTAGCACAAGAGTGCAGGGCACACAAACATGATATGTTTTATTAAACTGAAGTAAAAACAAGTTTTTGAGCAAATAACTTATGAAATCAATAACTGTTTAACTTACTGTAATAATTGTCTACCAGTTCATATGTATGTGGTTTCATGACAGTAGAAATAAGAAATAAGAATAACCTGGAGACAATAAAAGCATTCAAATCAAAATGCAAAACAATTAATTACACCAACAGGCATGAAAAATGGATGGATGGATCTCCAAAAAATGTATTGACCAGCGCTGCCACCTTCACAAACATCTGCTCTACATTAACGACAAAACTACAGTGTGAAGGTAAATCAGACAGACAGCAGTGACTCACAGCTGGAGCTCCTTAGACTGCTCCTTCTTAGCCAGCTGTTTCTCTCTCTCCTTCACCAGCGCCTCCTGCTTGGCCTTCATATCATTCAGTGTCACCAAACCTGATTAAAACATAAAATACGATTCACATGGATGTATACATCAGTGATGTAATCAAAAACTGTATAGTTTATGTTAAATTCCCACCACCACAATTCAGTACTGCAGACATGTTTTTGTCCCTCTTCATGTTGCCTTCTTTTCTGTTAAGTCAGTTCAGTTCAGATGAAACAGGCTGTAGTGTCACAGGACAGTTCATGTGCAACATCAGCAAAGACACTCACCAACTGTGCTGGACTTCAGCTCTGCCTCTACAGCATCATAGTGAGCTGAGAATTTCTTATCAATGTTGGACTTGACCATGTTGTCCTGTGGGGAAACAGGAGACAGAGCAGAGAGGGTATAAAGGTGAGTTCAGGTGACTTTGCCATGTCTTTGAGACACTGTGAGTGACAGGATGCCTGTGGGAGACTGTGCTGTAATATTAGTGATGTGTTTTTATTTCAGGTTAGCATTATGCTATTATGTGTAACGGTGGCCCCTTCACTGACCCTGCGGGTCGCTGCAGACATATATTGGTTGATTTATAGCTAAATTAGCGGCTTAGGAAGTGAAGGATAAACACGTTAGAGTTTAGGATAAGAGGTTACAAACCTCTGCAATCTTCTGCTTCAGCTGTTCGAGCTGTTCTCTCTCCTTTTCTCGTTTTTTCATCAGCTGCATGGCTCTCCCGGCCTCACTGGCAGCTCCTTTGTACTGCGCCATGATGACTTCTCTGCGTGCGACACTCGCTATGAAAACTCTAATATCAGAAAGAGTTTACTTAAATACTAAAACAAACCGCTGCCTTTTCCTGTTGTGTGAAGTCAAACCTCACGGCACCCAACAACAAGAAAAATGGCGACGACATTGCATGCTGGGTAGTCCCGGAAGCTTCTTTATTTGATGCCTTCACGTACCCCAGGAAACTACGGAATTACGAGGCCGAAGTCAAACGACAGAACTGAGGCATTCACATGGGTGTAATGATGTAAAGTGAGACGAGAATTGGTAGATTTTCTCTACTCAAATCATCATAATGTAAAATGCAACAGAGAGAAAGCCACTGAATTTATTAGGCTTGCAACGGACTATCATTTCCCTCATTTACTGATAAATCGATCAATTGATAAATATTTTTTTTAAAAATAAGTTAATTGCTGGTCTTTAAAATGTTCAAAAACAGTTAAGAAAACACAGTTTCAGAAACATCAATGAGAAGTAGCAAAATCCTAAAAACGTAGACCTAAATTCAAAAAGAATCTTACATTTCCAATTAATTTTTTGCTGAATAACTAAAAGCTCTCAGCCCCAGCATGTATTTATAAAGTGACTGATTAAACTTTTTTCTGGATTGACATAGTCTGTTTGGTAAAACAAAACAAAAATGCTCAAGGAGTTTTTGACATGAATTTTATTGATAACTTAGTACAGTTTTCTCAGAAATAATGAGAAAACTGTTCCAAGTTTTCTCAGTATTTCTGAAGTTAGTGTAGAATGAAAGGTGATAATGATAGTAACAATAAGAATAACATTTTTTATGAACTGGCTTTAAATGTAGAAAACTTTTCAAATGTCAGGAACATTACCAGGTTGCAGATCTGTGCCAATTAAAAAACTAAAAAAAGAGATGCAGATCTAAACAAAATTCTCTCACTCTCTCTCCCACTCACTCAGTCACTCACTTATTCACTATCACTTGCTCTGTAGCTACACTCGTGCAGTCTCTTTGTCACTCATTTGATGCCAGTCTTTGTTAGACAGTGAAATGGCAATTTGACTGCAACAGAGTGCGAGAGATGTACAAAAGGGAGAGATGAAAACATTCACAGCACACATACACAAAGACCGCAGGCATGGGAGGAAGGTGTTGCTCAACTGTATGCAGGGCACCACAAACCTGGGAAGAGGGAAAGAGAGAGAGAGAGAGAGAGAGAGAGAGAGAGAGAGAGAGAGAGAAATTCAAATGACTGTGTGAGGAGGGGAGGTAGAAAGAGACTGATTATGTGAGAAAAAAGGTGCATTTTTTGTGAATTGTTAAGAATGTAAATAATAGTGAGCCCAGGTAGGAACGGAAGTTTTAGCTGAGTGTGTAATCACTTTCAGAGCACTGTTCCACCTTTTTTAAAATCACAAATCCCTGAGCAAGGTTAGAGACTCTGACGCAGGAATAAAACATGCAAAATGGTACCATGACACCAAAAGATAATCTTTAAAATTCTCAACAGGGTATTTTCCAGTTTAAATAACAGGAAGTCTAATGCACCCTTTATTGGTTCTTAATGTGACAAGTGTTGATAGTGATATTATTATGTGAGCAATGAACAGTGTGAAGAATGGACATTTATTTATTTTAGATTTCTATAAAAACTAGTTGCTGGAATTAATTTATCCAAAACCCACCTACAGATTTGTTGGTGTAACAGTTATTCTCCTGTCACGTTAGCAGAAAAGATTATTTTTCTTTGGTCTAATCTCGTTTTATCAGCTAAACACAGTTTGGCTCCCATGATCGTTCAGATAAGAGTAAAGGAAGTGCTTCAGTAAGGTTTCTGAAAGAGAGGTGTTGTACCGTTAAGTCTGACAGGAATGTGGTGTAACTGGAGACTGCATACAGCATGAATTCAAGGAGCAGTGCGCTCAAATAGGGAATCAAAGAACGAGTCAAAGGATCAGTTTGATCTGGTCGGCAGATTTTGTTGCCTTAGAACTGAGCCAGGTTGCTTGTCTCCAGTCTTTCTGCTAAGCTAAGCTAATCACCTCATGGCTATACTTTCATATTCAGCATACAGAAATGAGAGTGGTGTCGATCCTCATTATTCATTACTGTTTTACAAACAGGCACATTCAGACACAGTATCAGGAAATGTTGTACTACATTTACTAAACAGCCTAACTGTGTCTTGCAAGTGGACATTGCTTCATTTAAGGGCCACAAGGGAATCATAAGGTTAAAGCAACTGTGGCATCCTAGTGTATCTCTTGCAGTAATTTGGTGAGTTAGTGAGCATTTGTTACTGTCTCATGGACTAATGTTCAGTCACTGTTTGCACCAGCGTACCAGACGTGTAGACAAGCGAGAATGGCCAGGAAAATGCCACAGAGGAACGCGAAGGGCACAGCTAACAGCAAGGTAAGGCAGCGGTACGTCCAGATACGAGCCCTCTCAAAGCCAGTGACACTGTAAAGCCACACTTGGTCTATGCTGCGAGGTGTAGCAGGCTCTGCCAGCACATCACTGACCTCTACCTACAGACAGGAAACATGGGGTGGGGGTTAGGTCAAGTCCAGTCAGATTAGTTCATTTATAGATAAGAAAAAACAAAAACAAAAAAAAAAACTGACTGAGGTGTTTATAACTTCAGGTGAGACAGAGATTACTGACTGACTCTCACATAAAGATAAAAGAGATGTAAGGCATGTAAGTCTTTTTCATCTTCAAAAGAAAGATTTCCATTTTTACTTTTTTCATTCTACCACTAATGCCAGAGTTTGTTTGTCGAATTTTAGAGCAGTGTCAAAAATGACATCCAGACCTCTTGTATATTGATTTGAGTTGTATTTGAAGACAGAGGCCCCCAAAATTGACCATAAAACAGGGAAACTTGGACTAATAATAATTTAACATCATCATCTACCGTTATCATTTATCATTTAGCCTGGAGAAACCAGCTAAATGCTAATTGCCACGCAATCAAGACAACTTCTATCTTTCCTTCAGTTTTATGGGGAAACATGGCTGCGTGTCATCAGCACTGCAAGAATAAGGGATGTTATATTTTCTAAAAACAGACTCCAGTGGAAACACATCCATCCATTTTCTACAGCGCTCAGATTTAATACATTTAAACACAGTTTGTCAGTCAGTTTGTTCCATGGTTTCCATCACAACATGAATTGGAGCGACATGAAATGATTAATGTGGTAGGAAAGGGAAAAAAAAATCTGAAACACAAATTTATAGTCATTTTGGAGCTTTGTTCTCTGATTTTTACTTGTTTCCTCTTTCAGACAGTAATTTAAATAAACCCAGCCGAGAGGTTTAGAGGGGACATCACTCTTTGGTGGACCGCAAAGAAGAAGACATAGACTTTTTTTTTTTTTTTTTAAATGAGCTTATCATATGTTTCTGATGTAAAATGTTGGTAGAATCCAGAGCTGACTGAGGACTGTGGTACATCCTGAAATGGGAAAGTTTGTTCAAAGTGTTTACAAAAAAAAAAGACCAGTGGTTTTCAATTACAGTTGGATGAAGGAGGATGCAATGTAACCATTGACTATGGAGGTGATTATAATGGATAACATACTGTATACGTTCAACATATTGATCAACTTTACAGCAGCAAAAGAAAAAACTATTGACCTCAGAGGTAAAGATCCTCTTGGTGTCAGGAAATTGATTTTCAGACATTCAAGTGCTGACAGTATCACTGCCATGACAGACAAGTTAGACCTGTAGGTGCTTGTTGATGCCGTAAGGGTCCCTGCTGACGGGAGGGGTGGGTGTGGGCATGGCAGGGGCTGTGGGAGGGGTCGGAGGTTTGGGCGCTGGAGTCGGAGTTTTGGAAGCAAACTCCGGAGGAGGAGGAGGAGTGTTCATCTGTTCTCCTCCTCCAGCATCTTCATCACTGTCGTCATCGATCTTACACTCCACAAGACAGTCGTCGCTCACCATCATCATCCTCACTGCAGGCAGAAGCACATGCTGGATTTCACATGCATGAAGATGTGAACACAGACAGTCAAATGGACTGGGATACCTGCACTCTGATCTTGCTTATATCTTTAACATTTACACTGTAAAACCAGTGAACACACACACACACAGACACACACACACATGCACGACACACACTCCTGCAGACGACTGCAGGCATGTGGAGTGTGACAGCAAGCTGAGCTCTGCCTCCACCACCTGTTCTTTAGCCCCCAAAAAAGAAGCCATTTCAAAATCTGTAAATAGCAGCTGGTAATTTTAAAATTACATGTCAAACGTGAAACATGCACAGTGTAGTCGTTTTGTGTTCTTATCTATGTGTTTTCCACAGGGAAGAGAGCAATTCCGTGTTAATTTTGTTGATTTGGAGAGGGGACTTTCTCGTTAGAAAAAAAAAAAAAAAGAAGATTAAGATTCAAATACATTTGCTGGATGCAATGCTGCCTTGGAGTTTTGAGCAAAATAAAATAAGAGTTGACTAAAAGTCTCGACAGTTGATTAAAAGACTTTTAATCAACTTGCATGTATCACAAATATTGTTTACTACATGAAACTGGTGCTGCAAGGAGGCAAAATGTAGTTGTAACTCATGGTTTAGCTGAGAAATCACCTCAGCAGATCCACGACTGGGACAGCAACAGCAGAAATGATGAATCATGTCTGACTTACCTGACTCAGAGTGCTGTCTTAATCCTGTATCAGTAACAGACCCTCGCAGAGAGATGGGGCAGGATAGCCCTGCAGAGAGTGCTAATCTAAAATGTCAATGAGATCAGTTCAACCGCTTAATCACAATGTCAAAGCTGATTTAGCTCATACAAAGGTACACACACACAAACACACACAGACACCTACAGTGTTTGATACTGACTTAGAAAGGCAGAAGTGCTAATGTGGTACAGTGTCTCTTACTCCTTGTGTGTGTGTGTGTGTGTGTGTGTGTGTGTGTGTGTGTGTGTGTGTATTTGGTGGCTTTGGAAGGGGTTATTTTAGGAGAAGGAGTGGATGGTGTCTAAAAGATCTCGTTACAGCACAGGGTCTTAAAACAGGAACTAAAACAATGAAACACACACACACACACACCAATAATTCAGTGAATAAGTCTAACTTTATGATTCACAGTGTTGAATACTTGCATTTGACATAGTGGTCAGTCATAACTCAGCAGTGGGTACATCTAGAAGTTTTTTTTACATGGGTTGGCAAGAGGTTATGGCACAGTGGCATGAGAGGGCAGTTGTGGCAGGCAGTGAGCCATCTGTCTCTCTGTCTCCATCTGTCTCTCCATAGTTTCTGTCTCTCTTTGATTCTGTCTTATCCTTCTCACTCATCTCTTCATCCCTCGCGCTTTGTTTTTCTCCATCTCCCTCTACTTTTTCTCTTACTTCCTCATCTCTTGCCTGCAGGCTGCTGCACAACAATCAATATGTAATATGAGCTCGTGGTTAAATTCTGTGTTTTACATGGTTGGAGCATGTTGTCAATGAGCTTCAACAAAACAATCAAATCAATAAACAGTAAGTGATATTTAGATCATCTAAAAATATTTCCATTCTGAGGATGCAGGCTGTTTGTGTGCAGACTTGTGTTGAAATTAACAGGTGCATGTCAGAGGAAGACCACTTAAAAAAAAAAAAAAAATTCTTTTCTATAATTTTCTTTTTCTGGTAATGACACTGGAGTTTTAAGGCAGGCACAGTTTCTGCAACAGATTAATCATAAGACATTCTTTGAAAATAAACTGTCAAGCCAGAGGATCTTTTTGACCTATGACCCTTTAACCTTGTCACAGGTCACATTGCAAGTTTAGAGCAGTTCAACCAAACTGTGATGCTCCCTTCTTAGACTGCTACATTTGAAGATTAGAGAAAAAGATGAGATTAAAGTCAGACAAACATATCTACATCTCGAGATCCTTCAGTTTGCCCTCAGAGGCTCCCGATTCCTGAGTTGGGATTCACTGCACTGAACATTACCAACTCAAACATGACAACACAACATCTTTTGCTAAACACTGGAGCTTGTTGTATTAATCAAGATCAGGGCTCAGTAAATGGCGCAGGCTGTTCTAAGTCACATCCTGATGAACATAAGTCCACCAGCAGCTGAACAGAGAAGCTCTGGCTGTGAAGTTGATAGCACTGTAGCCTCTACTATTTATGGCATATTTCAGCACTCACAGTGATGAAACAGTGATGATTGAATATTGCATTATTTCACAATCATAGCTTTAGGAGCTGAAAAGCTTTGAAGTCTCCATAGTAGCTGTGGCAGCTGTTCCCGTCATGCCGCCTTGCAGACCCCCCCCCACCCAAAAAAATACAGTCAGTCATGCAGCCTCTAAATCATTCATCACTTTATCATCTTTATTGAATTCATATCTTTTTTTTAAACCACATATACAATTGGACACAGTAAATTTAGTGACATCATCAAACAGTGATCCAGAATAACATGGTGTTTTAATCATAGAAGCAGGATCAATATTAAAAAAAATGATTCGTCTTCCAATACTGAAACACGACAGAGGGGAGATGCCGTATGTGAAACGTTTCAAATGCTTTTGGAGTCAAAGGAATTGTACACTTCACTGCAAAAATCCTGAAACATACATTTGAATGGGGACCTGTGGATGGTGCTAGATATATAGTCAGGGGGGCCAGAATGTGTTGATGAATGAGACAAGAGTTTAGATCGTGGCTCCAAAATGTCACCGTTGCATTCACAGTTTAAACCAGAGGAAGTTGCTTAATCCTCTCTGATATGGGGGCCATTTTGGCTCTTGAGGCTAGGGCACAGTTTCCAGTTGAAGAGTTGTCAACCAAAGCCCTGAGTGAAAAAAAAACAAAAACTTACTTATTCCTTCAAAGCCAAACCTGAGTTAGCCCGTCTCTAACTCTGCAAAAGCCCTGAGATTTGGCCTGTGCATCAGGCCATGTATCACATATGAAGGGGAATGTGTGTTTCATCTGCGTGTGTGTGTGTGTATGTGTGCTAACACTGCATGCTGCTATTAAATACTGACCTCATAGCTTTCCCAGCTAACATCTATGGAGCCCCACAGTGTTCAGTTATAGATACATGAATAAATAAATAATGATAAAATAAATAACCACTTGTATGTATAATAAACTTTAATGTTTTATATATATATATATATATACATATATATATATATATTATGTTATGAAACTGAAACAGAATTCTTTTGAAAAAGGCCATTTTGAAATAGAAATATTTATAATTACATAGCTGACCAATGAAACTGTAATTATGTAAGTGAAAGATTAAATTAAAATGTAATAATAATGAGTTAAATTAGAAGAATTCCCTCAGTTATTTCACACATTTTTGGGTCAATATATATTTTACACAATTTAATCACGTTTATTTTATATTGAACACTTTGGGGTTCCTTAAACGTCTTTCTGGATCATTCATCATCATTTTTTTAAACGTAATATGTAGAATTTAAACCTACTGGGTCTTTATAAGTGATCTAAATGTGAAGAATACGAAGGATAAGATGAGAATAAGATGTGAAGGCACTCCTAGACACAGGCCCCAGATCAGGTTTGTTATTCAAAATGAAGAAATATTATAAGGAGAGCTGATCTCAGACCTGCCACTAGGGGGCAGTTTAGGTCTGTTGTTTTTGATGTTAAGTGTGATGGCAACCACTTTTAAAAGTCATTCTTGATATCACTGGTGATATCACATCCCTGATTCTCCACAAATTGCAGAAGCCTGGAGAACAAAAACAGACCAGAACAGAAAAAGACCAAAACCAGCTGGTAAACAGACACACTGGACACACAGTAACACGGCACCGAGACTAGTGGCACTATGAGATGGCAGAGACGCAAATATTATACACATGTCAAAAAAATAAATCAAGATCTTCACCAAATGCATCATTGTCATCGGTGTGATCATCATCATCATCATCACTAAACAACAGATCAGTGATTCCAGTCATCTCATCCTCTCCTCTCTCTCTCTCTCTCTCAGTCCACCGGTCTGAAAAGGGCCCGTCCTCTGAGACCGAATCCTACTTTTTTGGCAGCGGGGGCAGCTTGAGCAAGAGAGGAAGAGGATGAAGAGGGAGCAGGGGCAGCAGGGGTGGCGAGAGCGGACGGCTGGACGGGAGGTTGGCGTGACAGGAGCTCCTTGAACACTGAGTTCATCTGACGGCTGATCATCTCCTGAGAGAGAGAGAAAGAGGAGGAGGAGATCATGAGAACGTAGCCTCAGAGACCCTGGTTCTGATGACACCTCCCACCGAACACGGGACCTGTCCCGTCCCTGCGTGAACTTCTCAGCTACACAAGATGCTGCATGCACTGATAGGACATTTCTCATTTATGTTCCTGGATGGTTCTTACACTGTGACAGTCATCGTTACATTGAAAGTACTTGTATCTCTGTGGGGAGCATGATGGCCATCAATGGGTGAACCTGGCCTGATGTTAAGGCGTATTATGAAATCAATGCATCGATGTACAGGTATTAAACTGTTTTACAATTGTTTTGGCTCAGTTTTCACAATAAAGTTTCAATGTGCAAAGAGCTAAACTGACTTTCTAAATTCTTACCTTTAAGCACAAAATGCTGCACTTATATAAAAAGTGGAAAACATTAAATCACAATCTCAGTCTTCAGAAAACACACTCTTCAAATAACAACGTATTTAAATGCTTATTGTGAAACGTACTGATCAAGAAATCAAGCATTTCTTCCTTATTTTAACATCATCACCAAGCCAATTCACCAATTCAAATGTATGGCAGCAATGGAAAGAAAAAAAATGTAATTTCCTCCTTTCTGATCCCTGTTGAAATGTCACAGTGTGCTGAGAGTCTGTTACAGTTGCAATGTATGCATGGCAGTATGACTGTAGCTTACTGTATTTTATAATTACATTATAAAATACATTAGAAAAATACAGTGACATAATCACAGTCATCATTAAGCTTTGCAATAATGCAGGATTCAAAGAAAATGAAGGTTTTCAAAAGTTATTCTTACTCTACATCATTTCAAGCACTGACTTCAGCCTCGGTTGCTACAAAAACCTCTATTGCTTCTTGTATAATCTGAGGAAATGACTGTTGCAGCAATATTTGATAAAGATCATTTTATTCAACAAAAATTAAAACTGAGTGATAAACATACACAATGGTGCGATGCTCTGATAAACCCACTGCGTTGTGTGTGACCTAGTTTTCTACAGACGATTTCATTTTGTGTTAAGAGTTTTACCAAGTGAGACTCTTGTGAAAACTGAGCCAGACGTATTGTAAAATGCTGTAATACTGCAGCTGTGCCAGCTGAGTGCCCCAGCCTTTAACACCTCCCCACCTGGTTTGTATGATTCAGTCCAGCTTGGGAACTGATGAGGTGCTCTAGTTAAAACTGGTGCACATCAGTCCTGTGCTCAAGTTCCTGAGCCTAGTCCAAAGGCCTTCAGTGGGTTACCATGAACAGAAAAGGCAGGGAGAATCGGTCGCTGCACCCCACTAATATAATATCTCATTAACACTTGTTTTGTGGAATCATTTTCCCCGTTTCCCTGTTTATCTACAGCACCATGTATCAAATATTTCCTGGACATGTCTTATATACTTCTTTTGTTGTCAGCATTCAAAATTGCTGCTTTTGAAAAGCCCAGGAACTCTAAAGTCTAGACAACGCTCAAACCAACCCTCCCAGCACCCACAATCACGCCTTTTCCAAAGTCCATTCTTAAATGATTTATTCAAATTCACATGGGTTTCTTTGGCAAGTGTCTGTTTATGCAGCAACGCATACACAAGTGGGAGAAAAGGGAGATTTCTACAGAAGCAAGTCTGTATTTTTCTGGTCACTTAGCGTAAATATTCTATATAACAAGTTATAGATTTAGCAAAGCAGTGGAAAACTGTCTGTGTGCACAAATCGAAAAGAAAAAAGAACTTCCGTACAAACAGTATGATTAGATACATTTTCTTTTCACTAAACAATGCAGGATGTATCTTCAGCTACACCATCACATTTAACCAGAACAAACTGCTGATTTCTGAGACTCTTATCTAGCTATTTAGCAAGCAGGTGAATTCAGCAAAGCAGCTTAACAAGCAGGGTTAAGCGTGGACTGCAGTGTTGGCTAATCCCGTGCCAAAGTTGGTTTACATTATTATCTAAACACCATATCATATCTTGTTCTCTGTAGTAGGCCTAACAAGAAAAACCTCCTTTTTTCAGATCACTCCATGTTCCAGTTTTTAGGGTGTTGTCTTTTATAGAGCAAAGTTGTTAGAAAACTAAGTGAACCTATGATGTGTTAATATAAGAATGTAGTTTCAAACTGAAAATATCATAAGATGTAATTTAATCCAAGGAGTTCCAAGTGAGTGTGTCTCACAGGTGCAGTGAGTCTCTGCCATAACTTACCTCATTTTAACGCAACATCATTTTTTCCCCATTATTTTGTGACATTCGATTCAAAGCAAACAGTTGAAAGGAAGAGCTACTAACCTTATCAACTGTTGTTCTGTCTGCCTGACCAAATGGAGGTCTGTCTGCGGGTCTGACGCCGCCCTGTCTCAGAGTGTCCAAAGTGTGTCTCCTCTCCTGAGACCTGCAAGACAGTTAGAAGGTAACAGAGGTAAGGAAGGAACAAGATGATTAAATAGACAGATGCTGATTTCTGCTGAAACCTGATCTGAACTGTTTCATACTTTGGCAAAACAAGTTTTTTCAATATCTTCTGACACACACTGAAGTTTGGGGATTTGACAGTTCACATCATACCAGATCATGACAACTGTCTACATTTCAGTCAAACATTAAATGCAGATGAGGCTCTCTGTACTGCAGTTATTCCCCTTTCATAGCCAAACTGGCGCTTGCTTAGACCACTTCCTCGACTACCATCCTTCTAATGTTTGACAGTATTGATGCTGCGTGCCGGAGAGTCTGTAAGCTTTCATTTTAAACTTGCAATAAAAGATTTTTTTGGCCACTTGGGGGCAGTGGAAACAACCTGTAAACACAACACTGACACACTATAACCATATAAAGTGATGTGAAACAGTACGGTAAACTAGCAGCAAACAGTTGCCTACTTACACACCCTGCAGTTACAGAACTAATCACTAACTTCTGAGGGACATATCTGTCTTTGTAGCTGCTAAATGCTTCACTATGTTCACCAGCTTTAACTCCTAAACTCTGTCTACTGTTCGTGTCTTCACTGAAAACAGTGATGAGAGATGATGAGTAGTGTTGTGTGTTATTTCCTTTTATGACCAATGATTCTATGTGAATAATATTTATTTCCAATATTTTATCATAGGATATAAACCCCTGTGTATCAGTATTGTTGTATGTTATCCAGCACATGCATACAGCATGCATTGTGTCCAAGGTGTGTGTCAGTCTTACACAGGCGGCAGGTGTCGTGTGGCGGGGGAGGTTGGCGGCTTTCGACTGGGGCTCCCTTCACTCCCTCTCTGTCTTCCAGGCAACGACGCACTGTCGCTGTTCACCCGCATCCTGTCAGGACATACACACAACCTTTGTAACATTGCGTTGTGTGCATTCGTGTGCGAGTTTGCATGTTTAGATGAGTGTAATAACGTGGAAGTACTTCTGTCTGTTTGCCTGTATTTTACTATCTGCATCTATTGCTACATGTGTTTGCTAATGTGAATACATTCATTTGTTACAGTGTGCACTTGAGTGTGTCTGTGTGTGTGTATACCGAGTTGTGTTCTCCGTCTGTGGATCTTCTGTTGTCAGGTTTCCAGTGCTGCCTCCTCCTCCTCCTTCTTCTCTTTTCCCTCGCTCTGACCTGAGGGAGGAGAAGAAGAGAGAGAGATATATTAAGCATATATTTCATTACAGAAAGCACAACCGGTACAAGTTTAAATATGGGATAAAGACTGAGTGACAAAATAATTGTAGGAGGGAGAAGAAGCAGAAGTAAAATGAAGTGTGACCAGATTTTTTTAAAAAAAAGAAATCTTTTCTAAACAAAATGAGGCAGAAATACATAACAGGTGGACAAAATAATCCAAACTACTCACAATAAAACACCATGCAAAGAAACTGCTCTGCAAAACTACTGCCTCTGTAAAACAGCTGAGTCTGTGTTGATATTAATACACATTTATGGCAACTTCTGAGGCCACAGCTTGTAGTGGTGTTCTATTGTGAGACATTGTCAGGTACTGTTATCTTATTTTGTGCACCTTCTTTTTATCTTCTACTTTATCTGTACCACAAATTAACTGTGGCAGGGTGTAAGGCAAAACAAACTAGATATGCAGTTTAAACGCCTACACATACAAGACTAAAAAAATGTTCTCTGTGATTCTCTAAACTAGTGGCTCCAAAACTTTTTTAGACCATGGCACCTGTTTCATGGCACCCAACCACCACACACACACACACACACACACACACACACACACACACACACACACACACACACACACACACACACA
>JBBMJY010000012.1:3340652-3389396 GCA_037833715.1 Toxotes lorentzi | reverse complement strand
ACACACACACACACACACACACACACACACACACACACACACACACACACACACACACACACACACACAGACAAGCATATTCATATTATATTAAATGTTCATAGATGGCTCATACATATACACAAACAAGTACTTCCACCTACTCATTCTCAGTGTCCAAAGCTCTCTGAGCATGGTTTAGTGCTATATCATAAAAACTGACTCACCGTGAAGGTTTATGAAACGGATGCAGCTTTCAACCACCACAGGAATCTGCTGCCCAGAGCTCTGCAGAAGAAAGATGATTAGAGAAGGAGAGAGGAGGGGAGAACAGTATGTTAGAGACAGCAGGAGATTGGTGATGGTGATAGACATGCAAACAAAGAGGAGGACAAGGTTGATATAGAAAATAACCAGCATTACAGGGAGGGGTAAAGGAAGATAATGTGAGGAAAATAAACATAAGAATGGGTTTAACAGAGCAGGGGAATAACACTGTGTGGCCAATAAAAATGAATATGTTTTTTTTTCTAGGTTGATTCAAGGTGCAGGTAAAATGCTTAATGTGAGTGGCAGGGCTGGAGCTAGGTGCTGCTGAAACACAAGAAATCTTTGTCTGTATTTTTGCCGTAATTTGTACCAATTTAAAGAGTCCTTTGGCTTTAAATTTAAATATAGAGTCTAAAAATATCAGAATCAGCTGTACATGTCACTTCCAGAAAAAGAGATGTGTTAACCTTGTATCTTAATTTGTCAATTACTGCAGACAGTGTCTGTAAAACTACTTTGATTTCTCATCATGTTGATCTGTTCCTTTACGTTTTTAACTGTAGAATGTGATCTCCCTCTATGGTTGCTACAGCTCCAAAATTCCCAGTAAAAAAAGTGTCCTCAGTGGTAGCTACAGCCCAGGTCACTTTGGGAAGCAGCCCACCGGCCTGCTTGCAGTATATAAGCAGTCACAGATGGGGTTCAGTACCTGTGTCCGAGACATTCTCCTTCTTCTTCTGCACCAAGCCAAGCATAGCGGAATAGAGACAGAGAAAAAGCAAAGATTAGAAAAGGGAGAGTGAGAAATAAGGGGAATAAAGATTTTAAAGCAGTGGGAAGAGGCGCACATAAGCACACGTACGCACACACTCAATAGAGGAGTTGAGAGAGGAGGCAGCAAAGAGGCCAGTGCATCTTAATCCCTTTCACAAGAGAGGAAGAGATAAAAGGAGGGAATGGACTGAAAGGAGAGAAAGCCAGCAATAAGCTATAAGCATGACCATACACATGAAGGCAGCAGTAAGTACACTGGGGGGATGGAGCGTTTATGTGTGCATGTGCTGCAAGAACACCCCCCCCCCCACCCCCCCCATTCTTCTGCATCAGTGTGACAGTATTCTTTAAATAATTTCCTTTTGAGGTTGAACAGCAGTGCAGCACAGTGCAGCAAGCAAATAAAAAAGAGGTTAAACCAAGGGTCTGTTTCAAAGGTGTGTCTTTTATTTGCATTTGTGTGTGTATGAGTGTTACCTGTATGTAGGAGAGTATGTCTGTGGTGAAGAGTGTGTGGCAGAATTGGGAAACAGGTCTGGACTTCCGAACACGCACTGACCGAGCACATTGCACTCTGGGAAATATAATAAATAAAATGCATGATGCCATTTTTCATGTGGGCAGTAATACTCAAAATGATGATGTCTAATGACGTTGGCTAATTGCTATGATCAGATACACTTCAACTATTTCTTCCCTCCAAAAGACAAAAGACAAACAAAATTCTCGAAATGCCATTTTGGTTTAAATTTGGTCCCTCTCTGTCCTCGTCTCCTAGTCCTCTCTGCTCTCTCCGTGTCTCTGTGCCTCTCTCAGTCATACTCTCTTTATTCTCGGCTGTGTAAATACGTTGTTTACCTGGAAGGGTCACTGTCGACGGCTTCAGCTGCAAGAAAGAGACAGAAAAACAAGTGAGAGAATAAGGTTTAGTTTAGGGTCCTGGTGCACAGGATGTGCAGCGATATCAAAGAGGAACTCCCCTGATTTTGCACATGAAACTCTGTGCACAGGTCTTTGGGAGAACAACTGCATATGTGAAAACAAGCCCTTTGTGACAGAGGGAGCTGGGTGAAGTCTGATAAATGTTCTGAAGTGACATCTCTGCTTAAGCGGCTTGAGGCTACTTTAGAAACTACTAGCATAACACACCTGAATCTCTGACTGAACCGCTGGTAGTCAGGTTGCATTGTGGGTAATGTATGCGCTGGGTTTTTGACAAGGAAGAAGAATGTGTGGGAATTAAAAACACAACATCTCTTTCAGCTGTATCGATTTTGATTGTTTTTTAAAAACTGTACATTGTGCGTCTGACAGCATTATAGAAGAGCAATGCTAAATCCCTGGAGTGCTCTTTTAAACTGGAAGCTCTGCAGTAGTTACCAGTGGTAACTGTAAAACTGCACTGGTCTTTCACAGATTCCACCAGCTAAAAATAGTACCTTTCTGTATGGCATCTTGTAGAAGGTCATGTTTGGCTTGAAGTTTGGAGGTCAGAGAACTGCTGGTGAGGAACTCCTTCACTTTCTAAGATAAAAAATACACATATTAAGTAAATCAGTAAGGACTTAAACTTGTCAGCGTGGAAAAGCTCCTGAAACATCACGTAAACCACTCAAATTCTCCCTGGGAAACAACAAACAGTAACACTATCACACTACTGCTTAAAGCGTAATCAGTGATCAAGCATTATCAGTTATCAGAGATCTCAGAGATGGATGGCACTGGTTGGCCAATAATCTCTTTTGATATACAGCCAATATTAGCCTAATATATATCAATCTAACAAAAGGATAGATCAGCTCTGTGCATTAACTCACTGTAAAATAGTAGGTCTCTGTCTCCTGCTGATTGGCTCGACGCTTGGCAAGGGTAAGTTTTGGGGCAGTATTTCCTCCCGTGGACTCGTGTGATAGGCTGCTGGGCACGTCGGGGGAGGGGTTACAGTCACTGTCACACATACTGTCCAGCAGAGCTGTGAGTGTGGCTTTAAGCGTTTTACTGATCTGAGAGAGGGAAGCAAACGATGATTTGTTAAATCAAGTAATGTCTTAAATGAATTTCTTAGATATTTTATCAAAGCAATTTTTTTATTCAAGGTTCATATTGTAAATACATTGTCACTCACTGACTGAGTGACTGATGGACAGACAGGTGGAGACAGACAGACAGAAAGAGTGGTAATAATTAGCTGACCTCCTCTGTTTCCAAGGTAACAGCAGCGAGTCGAGACTGAAGCTGCTGGAATCTGGTCTCCAGCTCGTACCTCACCTGGCTCTCTGCACTCACCTCACACACCTGAAATACACCAACAATATATGACACAACCAATGGGATATCGTTTGAAGAGAGAGAAAGGCAGTTTTATTGGACTGGATGGGAAGAGGGTGGGATTCCACAAAAATCTGTGATGCTTTTGGAGGGCGTGGGGAAAAGACTCTTTCCCTCATTCTTCATCAAAGGCGACAGGGTTGTCACCGGAGCCTAGCACAGTGTTAGAAATCTACAGCTGACTAAAAGCTAGACCACAGATAAACATAGCCACCAGCTTGTGAAATGATCAGATATGCACTAGGTATTAAAATAAACCAAAATGGTATCTATGTCGGGTCTTTGACTAAACACTGGCTGCTGTACCTGTGAATACAACAAAAAGATACTTCCACAGAAACCATACACCTCTTCCACAGGTACAATGATTTCACCTGGTCTCCCTCATGTGGGTGGTAGTTGAATCTGAATGGAAGGCAGAAGGCAGCGTCGTGTTGCTGTAGTAACGCATCTCTGTCTCCACCCTGGTCCAGGGACGTCACAGATGCCTCCAGCTGCTTAAGCCCCGTCTCCTCTGTTTTCTGGATGCGCCACCTACTGGCCAGGTAGCACCTCATCACCCTCTCCACAGACAGATGGAAACCGAGGTCACAGCACTGCCAGGAGGGAAGGAGAGAGAGAGAAGAGAGGACGAAAAAGAGGATGGAAGGAGGGAGTTAGGATGGAAAAAGGAGGGAGGAAATGGGGATGGGAGGAAAAAAGGAGAGGAGAGGCAAAGGAAGAATTTAAGAAATGTGGTGGTTGTGGTGTGGGAGTAAAGAAGGGTAGAAGAGAGGAGGCTTTTACACTGTGCCCTTCAGAAATCAGAACTACTCTGTTCTTCCTCCCCATAAAATCTCACATCTTCAACAGAAAATAACAGGAAAAAAAATATCTCCAAATACTGAACTGTCTCACTTTCATAAACACACAGACAATGTCACAACTCAAATTGCATGTTTCTTACATCGATGAGAGTGCTCACGTCCTGCAGGTAGTATTTGTTCATGGCAGCATTGGCACCTGCTAGATTCAGCAGGTAGTCATTACGAGCCTTGGTACACTTCAGCTGGGTCTCCTGTACCCTACCGTGCCTCTGCGCACGCACACACACACACACACACACACACATAAACAAGTAAGAGAAGATAACATACATAAGAACACAAACCCACATGCTGATAAAGGACAAGACATTAAATCATGCACCATCTCCCTCAAACACATCTGTATTAAGCAGACAAACTTTTACAGAATTTTGAAGCTTATGTACCTAAATACAAAAACAAAGCAACAACAAAAGGAAATGGTCGGCTGTTCTGTGGAAAACCCTCACCAAGACCTCATGTCACCTTCTTCTCTGTTTTCTCTCTCACACACAAACCCACACTCACCTTCTCCATTAATCTCTCCATCTTCTTGACGGAACTCCGCCTCTGTCCTCCTGATTGGCCGGGGCCGAGCTCAGCCGACTTGCCGGTGTGTCTCTCCTCCAACCGCTCGGCTTCCTTCAGCTTCCCCTCAGCTATCAGACAGTCTGTGTGGTACTGGTTGTATGTCTTCAGAGCCTTCATTGGCACACAGGTCACATAATACAAACTTCACATGAGCATTGTCAGTGCATTATTACAATATTTTGCACAATAAATGAAAGCACTCACTGTCTGGAGTTCAGTGGTGACCTTGAGCAACTCATCCTGCATCTGGATTCCAACTTCTTTGCTCTGCAATTTGCAAAAGTAAACTGTTAGCCAAACGCTTCCTGTTATTTTAAAGGAACAGTTTGACATTTTTGGAAATTCACTTATTTGCTTTCTTGCTCTTACTTTACTGCCATCAGGAGATTAGCTTAGTTTAGTTCAAGCACTTAAAGTCCCATAAAAGCACAACTACATTAAAGTTTATGAAGAGATTAAACAAACAAGATATTATGAATTAATAAGGGGACTTTAGAAGTGATGGTAGGCCCCTTTATTAATTAATTAATTTATTTATTTATGTACTTTCCTTTTGGACAGAGCCAAAAGGAAATACGTAGGCTGTCTCCAGTTTTTTATGCTCAGCTAAGCCTGCTGACTCAACTTTCACATTTAGTGTACAAATATCAGTCTTCTCACCAAAAGCTTGGCAGGAAAGCAAATAATAGTATGTCTCATTATGTGAAATATTACTTTAATTAGAAAGTAAAAAAGAATTTTTAAGTAACAAACTATTTAAATAAATAACAATGGTAATACACCACTTTGCAACTGTTTTGTTCAGTTACATTTCTCCGGGTGGAAAAATAATATTTCATACATTTTTAATTTAGCTATTATGACTTGTGTTGCTACTTTGATGGTAGCTCTAACACATTCAGTATAGTACCAACAGTGATTTTAGAGAAGCTAAAGGGTCCCGCTCCACTTGGCATCAGGCCTAACAACACCTCTTAGCTTCTCTGAAATGACTGTAGCGGCTTAATTAAAATTCTGCTCACTTTTCATCTCTGAGAAGGTACAGAGAGTGTGTCTGACAACCACTAATTTCAGTGAGATGAGTCTGTGTACTTTATAAAGTGAATGAGACTGCAGATGTTACTGCAGTACCAAGACAGATAACAGGACAAATACACGACAGGGGATTTAAAAGAAGAGTTTCATTGTGTTTAGTGCTTGGGAACTTAAAGAGCTTATTTGGTGGCTCTGCTCCGTCTTTAAAGGCTGGCAACCAACAACTGGAGCCATTTGAGTGTTGTGCTATATTGAAAAATGAATCTGGAAACACTGAAAAAATATCCAGCTTTATGAATTGATGAATGCATGAATTCATAAAGATGGCTTATTTTTCCTACAGGAGGTGGAGCTGACAGAGTGGAGTTATTTCAGTCTATAGAAAACTCATGAAATTAAGTGATATCATCTCTACTTGATTTAAAAAAAAAAAAGACTTGAATATGACAGTAAAGTAAAGAACACTCATTTTAAGGTTTGGGTCATTGTTTTTATTGGAAATGATCCTTTTTCACTCACCAGGTTTTTTTGTTTTTGCTGAGACAGGTAAAACACAGCAACCTTGTCAGACACAACTGTACAAACACACACAACTACAGCAAGCATATTTCCTAGCCATTTCCTCTCCATACAATGGAGAGGTTATCAACTGCATTCACCTTCGTTTTCACTCTGAGTCAGATAATATGCTGTTTAAAACTGCATTAACAGTACTGCCACATCTGCATATCTCAGCACTGAACACAGTCAGAGAGGAATGATAGGACAGAAATGGCCTAAAAATCAGAATGTGAAAGCACAAAAAACAGGAAGAAGAAGCAGCATGCACACTTCTCGGTCTTGTGGACAAACCTCTCGGTCTTGTGCTGTGTGTGTCCGGTGAGGTTGTTTCTACATGCATGTGTCTATACGCAAACCATCGTCCACTCACCCGTTTGTGCAGACGGTGTGTATCCTCCGTACTGTGCACCAGTCTCTGTGTGAGAGTGTTGCAGCAGGTGTCACCCAGTGCTGCATGTTCCCGGCTCTCCAGACGAGTCTGAGTCAGCAAAACAGACCAGACCTGACATACAGACTGACCCCACTGCTCCTTCCTGGAGAAAAAATAAATAAAACAGATATCCTCACTGAGATATGGCAAAAAAACCCAAAACTTTAGAAGCACATGAGCGGGAGGAAAGGCACAAATGCGCGCTCACGTTCTGTACACTCACTTCTTAGTCTTGTGGGTGAATCTCTCGGTGAGTTTGTCGAGGGCACGTGCATATTCAGCCTCGATGTCGCCTCGACGCCGGAGAAACTCAGACAGGTCTGAGAGCTGCTGCTGTTTCACCTCCACCTGAGAGTCTAAAATCTTTATCTGGTCTGTCAGCTGGGCCCGCAGGTCTGACACACACAGAGTGACAGAGACGGACAAGGAGACAGACAGAGAAGAAATGGGAGACATTAATTTAAGGAAATACATGTTTATAAGCCTCCACACACACACACTGATATGCAAACACAGAGTGTGGCATGAGAACACAAAGTGACAGATTTTCTTTTTTTTTGCAAGAGGTGAACTTGGTACATTCTAAGGTTTTAAATCAAGTTTAGCTTCAGCAGATTCTTCTTTTCCCCCTATTAGCAGTGAAGGTCTTCGCTCTGTGCAAACTTACTCATCCAAGAAATAAAACATCTACTCACTCTCAAACTGTGCCAGTAAAAAAGATTCATACATTTTTGCTGAAGTCATCTTTACAAACAATTTTCATTTAAGATGGTTTTAATACTTCGATTAACTGGAGCAGAGCCTGGAATAATGTGAAACTTTCTTCTTCAGAAACACGGATGATCGTTTGCTTTATGAGCACATGAAACTAATTGTGCTTTTGGAAACATTAGATGCATAAGTAGGAACAGTTCATTTACACAGTAATTTAACTGGTAAAATAAATGAATACAATTCTTCAATTAATTGAATTAATAACCTAATCACACATTTCATCTGAACAAGACTCACCAAAATGCTATGCTATCATCTCCATGCTATCATCTGAGGGGTCTACAGAGTACTTTGATAGCAGTGTGTGGATTATTACAAACAACTCACTTGTAATAACCCAATATAGCTTTATAACACACACAACCAGTAGTGATGTGGCCCGGCGCACAAAACATTGTTCTCTCAAATAACACCGCCTTCTTGTTGCTCTCTCACCTCTCTCTTTCTTTTCTTTTCTTTCGACACACGTTCGTGCCCACTCCATCTTTCCCCTCCTTACTCTTTCTCTCTGTCTCTGTGTGAGTACACAGCCCTGGGCTGACTGGATGTGAGGAGACAGCATCACTAATACTGACTATAAATACACCCTTGTAGTACAGTACAGAGAGCCAGCCAGCCACAGCATGCACGCTCCAAAACACAGCACATAACACACACACACACACACACACACACACACACACACAGCTGTTGTCATGTAAAAATCTTGTGATGCCAGCATTGGTCACATTCATGTTCTCTGTGATTAAAGGCTCCTTTACAGGCCGTAGAGATTCTCTGACCTGTTGACATAAGGAAACTCTCATCAAGCTCCAAACAGAGGTGATTTTATCAGCTCCTGACAGCAGCGTAGGAATTTCTCAGCACGTGTTCGTATGCAGAAATGCATTCAGAGAGAGTAGACGGCTGGATGACTGTGCACAGCAACTGCGCACATTCACGCATGAATGCACATGTGCTGTCTAATGTGTATTCATGCATGCAAATAAGTGCACATGCACAAACAGAAGTGTGATAAAGGGCATAGGCATGCACAGAGACAAACACACACACATATAAGAGTGACTTACCTTTCATCTGCGATTCATACTCGGCCAGACTCCCCTTCTCCCTCCTCAGCTTTCCATGCGATGTCATCATCTTTGACACCTTGACCCTCGTCTGTCACTGAGACCTTACTTCCTGAACCCTGAATTTTCTTGTATCCTTGCAGTCTCCCCTCCTGAAACCTTTCAACCTCAGTGCCTACTCTAGCTCTCTAGTCTGTGACCTTTCACCCCTGACCCCTTGGCCTTGGCGCTCTACAGCTGCATGCAGCACATCAGCATCAGTGTCGATCGGCTGCACTCAGCGGGGATGTCAGTCGGGTCGATGTGTCCATGGAATCCCCTGAGCTTCTGGTAAGAATGCTGATCCATAGGTGAACCGGCCTAAGCAGCAGACAGCGGAGAAAATAGAGAAGATAACAGTAAGGGAAGAAGTGGATGACAAGAATACAGGGGGCAAGAGAGGCAGATTTACTGAGACCAGAATCAGAGGATGAAAGAGTCAGAGAAAGAGGACAAATCAGGTCAGAGCGGCATGACAAAAAGGGGCAGTGACACCAGAGAGGGAGATTTAATAGGAGGGACAGCGAGATGGGGACAGAGCGAGGAATGGACAGTAAGAGGACAGAGTGATGGGGATGACAGGGAAGAAGGATGGGGGATGGGAAGATGAGGGGTGATGAGTAACAGCAGTAATGAAGGACATTCAGTGCCTTGAGGTCAAGAGTTGGGGTTGTCTATAAAGGTAATGGTCAAATGCGCAAGAAAATGTCTCCTGTGAAACAGACTGTACCAAGCTTAACAAGATTTAAAAGGAAAAAGAGTCACAAAAGGATGAAGTAAATGCTGTTTGGAGACCAACCACCAACTGGCCTGTGATCTGCTTTGTGTTTCCACTCATGGTTCGTTGTATTAACAATTTCTCACAGGTTACTTTTACTGTTTACACATGCTAAAGGGCAACTAATGGGCAACAAAGGCAGTTTACCCACCATGAGAAATACTGCTCAGTCTGGGAAAACCTTGTCATGTCATCAGCATTATCTCAGCAGGGCTGTGGAGGAGTGGGAAGAGCTGCTGGTTCTCCGAAATTCTCATTTCAGCTTTTTCTTTTAATGATCTCCTCAGTGTTACTCATCATAGAAGCACTGGACTCTCCCTGATAAAGTAACGATCACATGCATCAATTTGGCACGGCGAATGGTTCCATTTACTACAAAACCCCTGAACCTCAGCCACTGTTACACCAGTAAACAAAACATACAGAGCCATAATTGAGTTGAACTGAGTTCATCCAAAAAAGCTCCCGCCTGCTGCTAATGGTGCAATAACAGCATCAACGGCATTTTGAGCTCTGTGATTGGATGTTTCACGTTCAAAATATGCATGTATCCCTGTCCTTTATATTTAAACACACAATAATAAGAACAAGAACAATAATGGGGAAAAAGGAAAGAGACTAAGATGAAGTAACACAAAGATCTTAAGTTTCCAGTGAGTTCTGAGTTCAGTCAGAGGCTGAGCTGAATACAAACACACACAAAGACACACTCCCACACACACGATCAGTGACTCCTTTGCTAGTTAGCTTACTGCTAAAGTTTGTTCAGCTGGTACATTGGCTGTTTGGGGTGAATCAACGTGGGCTGGTGGGGCAAAATTTGCTTTGCTCTCTGTCTGAACACACCAAAAGGATGCAACCAGGACAGTCTCACGCCTGTCCAAGCTTCAAAAGTGCTCCAACTGTGAGTCACACAACTTTGTCTATGGGAAAAATGAGTGGGACTTTTAACTTCTGGAACCAAGGGCACTCAAACAGCTCTTCCCACTTTGCTGCTCTACTGGGTTTTTTAATGGAACGAAAGCATGACAAACTGGGGGTATCATAAGGCACGGTTGTTCAATAGGCAGGGAGGGTGGACTCAAATGACGGAACAATTCACAATTTTGGTACCAAAGCAGGGGTTAAAATCCAGACATCTCAGCTTCTGCTGTGTTAAATTTAACCATTCTTTTTATGATCTGTCTCTCGCAAGTCATTCAAGGTGGAATCATCAATCACTGTCATACTCATTAAGGTGCAATTACCACTGTTTTGAGTTACTTAAACTGTTGTATCCTGATGAAAGAGAACGCAGTACAGTAGAGGAAGAGGAACCAGTTAGCCTCCATTTGAAAGGTTCACCAAATTAGCCCAACATGCACATGACTAAACGCTTGCATTGCATTAGACACAGGCATTATTAGTCAGCATAAACTGAATATTGAATTAACACACCCACACATCACATCTTGTTTTAACTTTTACACAGGCAGGCAAGTACACACACACACACACACACACACACACACACACACACACACTGAGGCAACTTCACTCCCCACATCCTGTGTCAATTTCTCAACAGGTTTCAGAACTCTGCACTCTGCAGTACCAGTTTACTGCTTTGACTGGAAACATTGTTACTCAGTTGGTATCAAGAAATAATTTGGGTTTGCTAAAAAACTGTCTGCTGCTTTAATGTGGTCTCCTGTAAAGTACTCTGCTGTGGGAAATTGTAAAAATGTTAATGCAGGTTGTCAATGTAGCTTTGAAAGCATGCAGGTGTTGTCTCAAAGCACTATAGGGTACATTCAGAAAAAATGGAAAATAAACAACTGGTGTGGTCTGACATGATTCATCTCATACACTGTTATTATATCTCAAACCAGTCACTCACAACTAAAACCAGTCACTCAGAACTTAACGTTTGCTCTTTGGGCCTGTGCTTTCATTTCCCCTTCCAACGCTGTTTTGTGGATGTGATCCAGATCCACTTAAGTGACGGTTTAGACTGAACTAGAGAGTAAATGGAGAAGTACAGCGAACGAATGCAGAGAGATTTCTGCAAATGACTGCAAGGGCCCCAAAGACCTTGGAGGCTCCAGAGGCCTTCATCAGCGTGCAACCTTAATCTGCACAGAACAAAGCGAATGTAAATGATCTGAGAGGAGGGAGGGGAGGGGTTGTAAGAGATTCAGCAAAAGAAAAGGGCAGCGAGGGCAGAGAGATGGAGGTTATCAGAGAACAGTGTTTCATACTTAAAGTGAAGGTCATTGAAAGGAGAAGGTCATGTGATCTATGCAGCGAATAGAAAGCAGATTGAAGACAAGAGAAGATTTATGTGGCACAGTGTGATACATCCTTATTGCCACTGAGGGGATTTTCTGTTAATTTCCTCTAAAGAAAGAATATGAAGCACTAAGCAGAAGTAATACAGGATATAAGTGGTACATTATGTTTGATGCATTGGCTGATACAATATGGGGATTTCCTGACGTTGTTGGGAACCAACGACTCTCTGGTTCATTGACCCTGTAACTGCACAGAACGTTATCTTGTGTCACGTTTCTTGCAGAAATCTATCATACATTAATTTTCAATTCTCACAGCTTACAGTTGTCTCATAACAGCTGCCTCTTATGAGTAGAAAGTCATCACTCATCCATGCAGACAAAGCCAAACTATTCCTAATGCAGTGCAAAATGTCAAAAAGAAAGTACATGGGTGTCAACGGGACCCTCAGCCAGATGATCTCACATCCTGAAAAGTTGACTTTTGGGAAATATGAGGTTTCAGCTGAGCTTCAACATTCATTCAACATTCAACATTCACAGGAGCTGAAGTAGTGTCGTTATCATTGCAGTACGATAACAGACAAGCACCGGATGCACGAGCGTGTCAAACATGATCTTATGCTAATCTGTACTGTCAGACATGCTACAGCTGTATGATCACTGCTGTGAACACAAGTCAGGTAGAGTCAGGTGAGACACTCATCTGTGTGACAGACTGATTGGAGAGGCTCTTATAGATAGAGACATGATTGGGAAAAGATGGAGCTTGGGCAACTGATGCAGCAGGAGGAAGCAGTCAGATAAACAGTCAGTGGAACAGAACAGATCTCATTAGGAATGTTTATTTGTCATTATACTGAATGTAAAATGGCTTTAAACAATGAAACATGCAACTAGAGAGAAGCATTTGTTAATGATTCATACTGTACCTGCACCATGTTACCATGCTGAGTGGGTTGCAGGTGTAGCACTGACATGAACTATAAAGGAATTGGCCCTAATAATCATCGACAGACAGGACCTGCGCTGTCAGGTCACAGCTTACAGCAGCTTTTGTTCTACAGACCTCATCATGGCTGGAAGCTGTTTCAGGAGGTGATTAAAATGTTTTTCAGTGTATTGTAGAACTGCAGCTGCTGGCCTCTGTTATTTATTTTCTGTTATTTGGACGGACATATGGTATCTGGCTATTTTGGCCCAGGACTCTACAGACAAGGATCACTTAATTAAAGGAGCAGCCCATAGATTTTACACATAAAGGTCTGTTTAGTCTTCACGAGAAGCACTACTCAGATTGTTAAAATAGCTGTAGAAAAAATACCCAGAGGATGCGGAGGATACAAACATATAACCGAAAGCCTGCATCACAGATGGGAGTTCCCCCTGGTAGCGACTAAAAGTCAGGATACTTTGGCCTCTGCTGCTGCAGATTTTGGTCATAATGTATGTATCTTCTGAGAAACCTAACTTTAGGAAAATTCAATTATATTGCAACTATATTGTTGCAGAAGCCCTTTAAAGTGAGTCTATTAGTGCTGGCCTGAAACGGACCAACTAATCTGTTCAGCTGGTACTATTGTGAGTTCAAAGTGAATCGAGTTTACACTGGTACATACTGTGTGCAGGAAATAGCCATATCCTCATTCACTAAAGTCTGACTCTGACAAAAGCTTTCATCGTCTCCCGCCTGCTCATCTTTGATATGTTATATATACTAACTGCAGGTTATAACTAGAATCACTGCCTTGCAGTTGTATGCCTGGGCCAGCCAGTCAGTTGCATCTGTCCAGACTGATATATGTAGTGAAGACTTTGAAGGAATTTAATAAAAGGTATTCAGTGTATTTTATTATAATTAACACATGAATTCTTAAGTTATGACCAATAATGTGTTTTGTGAGTTCACAGTGACCTTTGATCATTAAATTCTAATCAGTTCATCCTTGAGTCCAAATGAATGTTTGTGCCAAATCTGAAGGAATTTTTAGTTTGGTTAAGTTACACAACTTAAATAAATTCAGACACTTAGAATATAGTAGATCAAGTAGAGGACAGTAAAAAAGGCAATGAACCGAATGGCAATATACACAGCAATATGTATCTAAAGTTTGCAAACATTAGCTGGTATTAGCCACCATATGCTACTAGCCATACCAGACCAAATAAGGCTGTGGCAGTGAAAGTGGGTTTAATTCAACTTTTAATATGTAAGAAGAAGAAGAAGAAGAAGTGTTATTTCTGCTTTCAAATGTTACACAGTCTTGCTTAAATTTAAACTCTACATGACCAATCAGATTCTAAGCCTGTCTTTTCTCAAAGTGCAGCATGTTGCTGAAGAAAACCCCAAAGCTGATCTACTTTGAACCTCTAGAAGTTAGATGACGCGTCAGCTTGTTCAGCGGCTGCTTGATTGCAAAACAAACCTGAATGCAGCTCACACCAGCCAACCTGGCTGCTCCACAACAGGTAGACGCCCCCCTCATACTGGCTCTGGCCCCAGGTTTCATTCTGGAAGTGTCATGAGATTTAGGGCGATGCAAGATTAGCTATGCAAAGTAGCAAAATCCAAATTCATCGTATCACTGACAAAGTTTGCTTCTTGCCAGACACTCTACTCTGTTATGTATCCTTCTCAACTACTGCTTGCACAGCATCTGCCGTAGCAAACAGGAAACCATATCATAGTATGCTACCATAGGGTTTTACTCTCATACCATCTATAGAGACTTACTCTGTACCTGAAAATGTCTAGTTTCAAATGTGCCAGTGAAGAATGTCGCAAAATGCACCACATTAAAAAAAGTGTGGCCACCAATAACTTAAGTACTGTACATATAGTAAAAAGGCATATATTTGTAAAAAATTGTGAAATTTAAAAGCCTTTGGCAGGAGCATAGTAAGTACATTTTATACCCAGTATAAGACACCTTTCACATTCTGGAATTGGACCTAATTGCAACAGCACTGAGGGCAATTTTGCATCAGACAGGGACGTAAAATTAAAGCCAAAGGGCACAGAAAACTTTCCACTGCTGTCTACATTTCTCAGGTCCTGCCACGGTTGCATTTTTTGCAGAGGATCACTTACAGGTTAATGTTTGTGGAATGCATACCTGTAGGTCCTGGCAGAAGGTAAAAATGGAAAAAAGATGAATAAAAAAAAGGGAAATGAAAACAGTTCATGACAGTTGGGCACTGTGAGGGGTGAGAGGCTGTCAGGCTGCCCACATGGAGAAGTAGAGGTTTCAATAAACCTCCACTTCTCTGGCATTTTCCTTGGAACTTTCTATGACAGAGCTAATTAGGGGTCAATTTAGGTTTGGCTCTACTGCCAACTTTATACCTAGCTACTGTTGGATTACAGGGTGTATGAGTATAATACATTGCTGGAAATTACAGTATAATACATTTACTCAAATACTGTGCTTAACTACAATTTTGAGGTATTTGTACTTTATGATATTTTACATCTCTACTCCACTACATTTTGAAGTATTTTAGATTTTCCCCCACTTACTATATCTACAATACAAAATATAAGAAACAAATAAATGATTGTGTATTTTTATATACTGAGCCATGCAGCAATACATAAAGTATTAAAAGTACTCCCACCTTCATCAGATGCAACAGTACTTTGATGCTTTATGCATCAATAATTATAATACAGTAATATAATGAATATAATTCTGTAATGGGCCATTCTGCGTAATGAGTACTTTCACCTTATGTACTTTGAGTATATTCTGATGCTAATTCTTATGTGGACGTATTTCCACACTGTGGTATTTCTACATTTACTTGAGTAAAATATCTGAATACTTCCTCCACAACTAAAAAAATACTACCAAGTAAGTGTAAACATTGCTCATATTGTTTTGTATTTGGAGGAAAAATGACTGTTTCCTTATTTGATGTTTGTTGCCCTCCACAGCCCACAGGTGAAACACTGCCTGGGCAAGTGGATTAGAACAGAATCAGTATCACTTCCTGCACTGTGCGAGTGCAGGAACTGCACCGAATTAAATAAATAATTTGTCGTATGTATGATGTATGTATGTATGGTATGAACAGCATGCTGCATATTTTGTCTTTTTTAAACTGTGTTAAACAACTGGCTTATTAGTTGTTTGATGCACTGAATCATGACCAAACCATCATGCAAGTACAGTATTTTACATTAGTGGACATTTGACTACAAGTCAACAGAGTAAAAATCTGAGCACAACCATGCTGTATGCTTTAGAAACTGCACCTTATACTTAAACTGGACCTCCTTGAGGGGTTAAGTAAACTTCAACTCAACAACAACAACAAAAATCCTGCCTACAAGAGCTTTTAACACTACAATTCCTTAAGCCAAGCTGCTCTGTTACATTACAATCACTGTACACCAACAGCACAAAGGCAATGCTACTTTGTAGAGAAGGCTGTTTAAGCTATGCTGATCTTCATCATATAATAAGAGAATGAGGATTTTCTGTCAATAGTGTAGATGATAAGCAAAGGGAATTAAGGTCCTACTGCTGTAACAGCAGAGGAGTGTTGAGTTATATTTACAATGGCTGTAACTCACCCCATATGGTCAATGGACTGTAGCAGTGCTCCACACAATGGCCACATAAACACCTCAGCATAATTACACAAGCGTACAGAGAGACACACACAGAGCATCAACACTGAAAATGGTGCACACATATTACATAATTGATACCTCTAACAGTCAGTAGCCCACATCCATTTGTCCACTTAGAAAAGCCCAAGTGAATACAGTGTCCCTTTAAAACACTAAACTATATATAAACACGGACATATTCACTTTAGTCACGCATGTACACAAGCATGCATTCACTCTCACACACATGCACACACACCAAAATATATCTATGTTTACACACGCAGACACACACACATTGTTATTGGATTCATGAGCAGCAGGACAGACGTACATACCTCACTTTGTGGTCCTCTGCTGTCTCTTTCTATCTGTTCCTCAGCTCTTCTCTCTTCTCATCCCTCGTTCTATCACACACACACATATACACACACACACAGAGCAGTGTGTTTGAATCTGACAGATTTCTCTCAGCTCAGTTCCCTCCTCTTTCCCCGCTCTCTCTCTCTCATTTCTCAGGCACACACTCAAAAACAGCCCTCCCTCCTTTCTTTCTTCCCTCTCCTGCCAAATATGCCAAATAGCCTCCACTCTCGCTCTCTCTCACTGGCACCAGAGCTGCCTCTCTCCTCCCATTCCCTCCCTCTCTCGCTCTCTGCCTTGTGAAGCAGTGCGAAAGCCACAACCCAAGCCACGCCCCCCACTCTCTCCTCTCCTCTGGGCGGCTATAAATACCGCTGCTGCTATGAATATACCGTCTTTCTCCTTCAGCATCCCTCGCTCCTGCTCTCTCCCTCCATCCATCCCTTGCCTGCACTGCCCTCCCTCCCTCGCTCCATCCCTTTCTCCCTCAAAATCCTTTTTTTTTTTTTTTTCTGATGACCTTGTATTATTCGCCCTTACAACACCAATCACATGACAGGATCCTTTCTCCTCACACACTCTCGTGCAATATGCAACCATTTCCACGCATACACACATGCCTGCATGCTTCAAGGAGGCATGTCCTCGAGCAGCCGTGTACAGCCACACACACTCACCCACACACAAGAGGACCCACAGACTCGCATAAACACTACCACAGACAACAGCGTTTTGTACTATCCGTCTACCGTGCTTCCTGTCTGTTGCGCCGGATGTGGTGCATTTTTCCTCCTGACAACTGAGAAAAACACACTGACAGAGAGATACAAATCAAACACAGATCACATTGTACTTCACAAATTAATTCTACTTGCATCAGTAATTGCATTAACATCTGCATAAGTAGGAGCCAATCTGTATGTAGTTATAGCAGATGGATGTGCCTGTCCTTGTAAAATGCAATGTCTTTATGAAATCTACTGTATTATAAAGCTGAATAAAAGATGAGTGAATAAGTGTCTATCTCTCAGCCTCCATCTCTTGACTCCAACTTTTATATACATTTTGTAGCTGATATATCAAACACTGAATACAGTGTAGTAAATCTGCTGCATGATTAATGAATCAAAGATAAATTTCTGTTGTTTTCTCTCATCCTGTTTTTCTTCACTGTGCATTAATACATATAAAACATTCAGAATGTCAGGTTGATTCACCTGCAAAAAAAAAATGTCTAGATTCACATTGTACAATACAGAAGGTATCTTAGACATTAGACAGCATCATGTTTCTGCTCTTGCTCACTGCCTGCAATATTGTCTGGGAATGAGGTTACTAACATCTGGTGCAGGCATGCTATGTGCACCGAGGGTACACTTAAACAGAATCAAATCTTCGCCTGCAGGCTATAAAGTATGTCACGGATGTAATTAATCCTTGGATTGCACTAGCGCAGCCGCGCTCTAACTTCATAAAAGAACCCACCAAAAATGTGAGCAGCACAAAGACGGACCAAGAATTCTGACCTGATTGGGCAAATTTCCGCTGATGATGCCCCTGTGTCAGGTACAGAATACCACAGGATGCATATGCATTACCGTATAAGGTAACACAGGCCTCTGCACTGTCTTATATGTTCTGCTTCACTTTTTTTACTGTCATGTGTTGCCTTTTTTGTCTCTTACTTTGTATGGACTGTCGGTAGCTTGCAAGGTGCATCAAAATTCCTGCTTGAATTATTGAGATATTAAAAGGTTTGATGAGGTGCTGATTACAAAACCAATTGATTTCATATCATATAGATACTATTTTAGTTTTGCTGTTCGAAATTAACAACATGCTCATGAGTCAAAGGAGTAAAATGACAGAAAAAGCTGGAACATGACAGTGTAAATGATTTTATTTCCATTAACTGTTAGACACACAGCAGGGAATTATGAGTCACCAGCTCAGAATCAGAATGCATGTGTGCGTACAGAGTGAAAGTGAGAAGGAAGGGTTGTGTTGCTGACAGCCAAACTGTATCTATGAATGTTCTCGCGAGGATGTTCTGATACATGTGCAGGTGTGTTTCAAAACCGTTTCCTCTTTGCCTCTGTCAGCGCAAGGGATGCTTTCAGGTCCTCTGTGGTATCTGTGTGTATCTTCAGAGAGTGTGTGAGAGCTTTGTGCAACTCCTTGGGGGCCACCAGGTTGAAGCGCAGCAGAGAGTCGACCAGCTGGGAGCGAGCGTTGCCGATGAATGAGTGTGACAGGAAAGACGAGAGGCCTCCCTCGCCTTTTGTGGTGTAGAGCGGCACTCTGACCATTCCCAGAACCTAGACAGGGAGCGAGAGAGAGAGAGAGGGAGAGAGAGAGAAAGAGAGAGCGAGAGAGAGCATGAGATCTGGTAAATGGCTGCAATCAGTCACTCACTCACTCCCTCACTCTCTCTCTCTCTCTCACACACACACACACACACACACAGACACAGACACACACACACACACACACACACACAATTACCTCCTGTCCATGATCTTTTGCAGTGGATGCAGCTGCTCTCTCCACTTCCCTAATTTGCTCCTCCTCCATCCTCTTCACATAGAAGTGAGTGATAAGACGGGAGGAGGATGGGGATGAAGCATGGCAAGAGGCCACATGATCTTCTACAGATATAGGAAGAGCAACACCCAGCTCCTCCAACAGTTCCCTGCTAAGACCCGCCTCCAGGGTTTCCTCTGATGGGTTAACAAACCTAGAGTGTCGGGGTGGGGGTCAAAGGTCAGGATAAGATATGAAATAGATAGATAGCAATTTAATTTCAAAGCCCAAAACAGAGGTGCTGCTGCTTCAAGTCACAAGAGGGTCGCAAGTCACTGGATTTTAAGTCTCACTCTGGAGACGAGTGAAAATGGTCGGGTCATTGCTGGACATTGCGGTTCCCTTAGCAAAATATCCACTGGCGCCCCTGAAGGGACTGATCGTTTCATTACATTTAGAAAGAATTCTACTACTTAATAATATTAATTATATTACTATTATTGAATAACATTCTATTTTAAATTTGACTTTCAACTTCACTTCTGGTCTGTGTCATTTCATCAACATCATATGAGTAGTCAGAAACTTTTCACTGAAACTGGCTCCTGGTATGACTTATTCAGGTACATTAGCTTAATAATATCCCTGTGTGATTCTAACATTATTAAGTGTCTGATTATCTGTGCAGGAGTGTCTTTTCATAGGTGTCTTTTCAGGGTGTAGGTCAGAAAGGTCACAGGATCACTAGAGTCAGTAACATTCATTCTCAGGGGACCATGAATGTCTGTACAAAACTCTGAGATAACTGTTGAGATATTTCAGTCTGAATCAAAGTGGTGGACTAACACTGCCATCTCTTGAGCAATGCTTCTTCCACAGCTAGAAAGCCAGTATGGATCCTTCATAGAAAATGCTTAATTTTTGAATGTCCCATAATGCACTGTTCAGAAGAAACGCATGTATGCACACAAGTGGAAAACATTAAAAGAAATGTTTGAATGGTGGTAAAAAAAAAACACTACTGACTATTCTACATTTTGCTTTGTATTTGTGAAGTTCAACTGGCAGTGACATGCAGGTGCATCTGTTCATCTCATGTCACTACATGTCTGCTGATTTCTTTATTTTCCAACCGCAAAAAACAATATATTAAGACAATAATGCAATATATGGAACATAGTGTATAGAATTAGTATGTAGTATGAAATTGGTACAGAGTGGTACTGACCACTGTTCCCAATTACATTTGCAGTTTTCCTTTATTTTACATATAATATTATCATTTTTCAGACTTCTCCTCTTGTCTCGTTATATAATTTCCCTGTGTTGGCGAGTGATGCCTCAGAAATTCTGGCAGCGACTACTGTAATTCACAGATACAAAGGCACAAGTGATTCAGATTAAGTTGAGTACTTATTAAGCAGTATGTGGTTAAATGGGTTTTAAAGGCAAGATAAGAGGAAACTGTTATGCATATTTTCTTATCTTTCACTGTTCATCCTTGCGGTATGAGCATTTTAGTGTCAACATGTGAATATCTGTTCTGTAAAGTAAAGGTTTATATATTTTGACAGGGCTCGTCTGTGAGTAAAAAGAGACACTTTCAAACCTGAGCTAAACAAACTTGTGCACATAAGAGCATAAAAACAAAGCAGCACCAGGAAAAACTCACCCGCCAGGGAAACCCAGCAGACCGTCAAAGCGCATCTGCATCTGTGGGAAATGACAGAGGCTGTTATACACTCACACACTGATGCATCCACACACACACACACAGAGGCAGAGAGATGCTTACACACAAATGGCAGTGTGTTTAATGTGAACAGGCAGAAACATTAAAAGCAAAGGTGTGCATGAGTTGCGCATGTGCATGCATGGTCGTCCCAGGACTCTACCATTTCCATCCATACCCCACTCCCACAGCGCACACATGCATACACATTGTCCTGCCTCACCAGTACGATATGTCTGATGGGAATTTTCCCAAACAGCTGAGCTTTTGTGTCAGAGTAGAGCATCATGTGGCATGCATGCCGGCAGCCTGAGCACGCCAGTGCCTCCGCCCTTGACAACTGTCCACTCGCCATCTACAAGTATACACACAAACACAGTGCAAAATTACACAGTTACAGCTCAGTGCTTCCTGATCACTCTGTGTATTTGGATGGTTGCCCCCTTGTCATGTGGTGGCACTGTGACATCATCCAAATGCATCTGCTGTGCTGAATCAACAGACCTGACTGAAGCCGACTAATCAGCTAGAGGGCCTGTGGGCTTCTGTGCAGAAAATATCATGGAAGCCTGGACAGAACCAGGAAGCTTTAAAGGAGGTCTGTGTAACCTGTATAAAAAAAAAAAAAAATCTTTAGCTCCCTCTGCTGGTGTGGAGCAGGCTAACAATTAGAAAATCCCTACCCTTGCATTAGTATTTCTTTTTCTTTTTATATTGCTATCATATTTTAAATCTATTATTTTTTTTCCATTTGTATTCTTATTTACAATTTGTAGCTCAAGCACATTCTCTGTATCTGCATGATGGTGACATATTATTCAGTGTTATTCTATACTTTTCCCAAATGTGTTTGACAGCAAAGTTTTTAGCAAGTCAGTCATTTAATCCAGAAAGCCTTCCAATAGGTTATTCAGACCTTCTGAATAACCTTATTCTGATTTTTTCTGTCTGTTTAGAGTATTTCTGTCATTCCAAAAGAATTTGCTATTATAATGCCATGGGTGACAGTGAACCATCTCTGCTTTGTTATTTCTCTCACAATGACACTATAGTCCAGTACATCAACCTGAACCGAAGGATCATACCCTTTGAGGTAGACACTGTCATAATTCCATATTTAACCAATTATTGGGGAAGGTTAATCTCACATATCCCTGGTAGTGTTTTTGTGTGTGCCTGCAGCAGTATACTGCATAATATCACATGGGCCGAGGTAAATTTCTATCACTGACAACCTATTTAAAAATCATTAACAAAAAGCAACAATACATTCATACCATTGAGCACTCCACCAGAGCGAAAGGCTTAAAATACTCTTAATACATACATTGTTTTAACGGCCAAGCCTTTGTCTCGTTTATTCATTTATTTATTTATTGTGTTTTTATGTTTCATTCACCCTTTAACTCGGGGATATTTCTACTTCTAGTGTTATGCAGAGTTTTTCACAATAAAATGACAAAAAAATGTTTAATGGTTATGTAAGAACAGCCATGATCGTGTTTTTTATTTGTTTTGGTCAAACGTCACCACAACTAATATAAAGGTCACCATGAAAACTAAGCAAAACCACTGAAACACGAGCCCCACTCGTTACCTGTGACAGGTACGCCTCCTCGCAGGTAGTCTGACTCAAAGTGCTGTCTCATTCCTCAGTCAGCAGCCTCAGACTCGGCTAGTTGACTCACTGCTCCACCAGTTCACCGGACTTTGAGCGTTCCGGTTACGTTTTGAGCAGTGATTGGCTGAACAAAGGGAATGGCTCTGTCTAGCCAATAGCAGGACGCGACCGCTAGCTAGTATGTCTAAGTGGAAGTGCAGCATCTCCGGCTCTTTCATGTGTTAGAGGCGGTTGTGTTGACATTTTACCGACGTTTCTCTTGTAGTGTTTCAGAAAATAGGACTGCACTTCGAGAGGTGACACTGTTCAGTTAACGCAGACGGACACGTTGTGCTTGTGAGACCTTTTCGTGCGGGACACGCTGACAGGGGAAGCTGAAGGTAGATAGCTGCTACTAACTGTTAGCTGCTGTTAACTAACAGCCGTTAGCCGACGGTGTCCAAAGTCTGCACCTGTGAGCTTCAGGTTCAGCAAACACGGATCTAGAACAAGCATTACACCGGAGGCAAATTCCTGCGTTGTTTAATATTATTTCGTTAACTTACTGATGCTTTCCTGTGTCTAATTAAGTCGAATCTTTTATTTGTTTGTCAGTTAAACTTCTTTTATCTGCTGTGTTCTCTGTGTCCTGTTCTGTGCACAACCACAACAACGATCATTATTATTTTAATAATTTAACAAGGCTACAGGTTGCGAGTGTGCAGGATCATTTACTGACAGTCAGCAGTTAACCCCAAAACAAACTCAAAATACTGAAGTGAAACCTCCTGTGATTCCTAAATTACCTTTTTCAACAGTGGTTTAAATAATGATTTAAAGGAAAGAAGATCTTCTTATTTCTTTTTTCTGTTATATTATTTGGTGTTGTTGTATTGGACCCGAGTGCTGTGTTACTGAAGACACTGCCTGCTCTGCATATCTCAGGTAAATCAGAATGGCACCAGGGATACCAGATGAGCTGATGATGAATACTGCTCTGATAAAAGACTTGGCAGACATTGCAAAAGATGCCGCGCTTCTTCAGGGTGTACTAATGAGGATCCAAGAGGCTCCCAACTCATCGGAGGTGAGAAGTGGAAACACAGGCATGTTTTAATTAAGCTGCACTGGATATATTACACATGGCAAAATGTTAAAGTAGCATCACTCGTCATGAAACATATTTTGCCGAGTCAGAGACCTTCTTTACATTATGTAATTTTACAAAATTTTACAAACGCTTTCTTTTTAATTGGTTTATCAGAATAATTGCTGGTAAATCCCATTAACCTAGTACTGGCTCACTTACACTACAATTTCATGTGGTGAAGCCAAATATTATTCAGCACCACAGATCCTTAGCTTATATTTTAGCAGAGATGTCAAACCTTCTAAAGATGCCAGTTATATCATGCTGACCTTTAGGGAAGTCAGTGTAACGTGATGGACAAGACATTTAAAACATTTCCATTTGATGGAATGGTGCAACCATGAAAGCATGGACTCATGGGTTTTAGTATTTCACTCAGTGTCACCATCATATATATTCAAAGAGCGTGAACAAGCCAATACAGAATACACATTCACATACACATAAAGTATATGGCACTGTCAGACAGTGTTGAGAAATAAGGTGCAACTAGAAGAGAGCTGATCTGTTTCAGGGTTAGACTGTGATTTACCACCAATTTACAGATGAGTGATGAACTAAAGAAAAAACCTGAAAAATGATTGGAGACAAAGGATGATGATGCCCCCATATGTAGGGCAGGAGGGGCCATTGAATGATCTGATTAGTCCACCACCATCATCAAAACACCAAATGAGGAATATCTTATGGAAGAGTGGTGTCTATCCCTCCAGCAGAGTCCTGACTTGTAGAATCAGTGCCGAGGTGCATTGAAGCTGTGGTGGCCTAACACCTTACTAAGACACTTTTATGTTGATTTTTCTTTTACTCTGTCACCTGTCTGTAGTTATTATTTGTTGATGCTTAACTATCAGATCTTACAATAGACCATTGTAAACAAGTAGAATACCACCAATGTCAGTGTGCCAGTGTCAGTGCTTAACCTTGTCAGTGGACTAATCTGCACAAGTAACTGCAGTTTCACTTTGGAGCTTGTGACAATAATCACAGCAGAACTCTCAAACCCTGAAACATATTTGCCCTGATCAGAGGCTAAAACTCTTTTTCATGAACATGCAAGTGATTTGGTTTGATGACAAGGACTGAATGTCAGTTACAATAACAGTAAGTACAGCTATAAAGCACTGAAAGCAATGTAAGGCACTTCCACAGACAGTGGAGCATTGGTTGATTTTGGTTATGGTTGCCCTCACTAATCATGAAAAAGGTTTGCTATGAACTTTTTGACATTTTCAACAATAAATTATGGATGCATGCAGGCTTCGCCACATGCCGCCTCAATCTAGAGCCCCATTCAGACATACAACTTAGAATGGCAGTCTCTCTAATTTGAACGTGGTTACTTTTTCAAGCACTTGCAGCTGGATTTCTTGATTTCTTGGATTCTGTGTATATGCACTGTTTGACATAATCCAATAGAGAGCAGAATTCTTTATCTAACGTTAAAACAAAAAAAAAGTTAAATCATGAAATTGATTCTAAAAGGAATTTGTGGCCTCATCGTGAGAAACAGTGGTGGCAGTGTGCTCATGATGGTCATTGTTGGTATTTAAAGCTTCAGAAGCAAAATACTTTTAAAATCCATCAGTGATGCAGCCTGTGAGAGAACTGAACGCCCTTTCAAGAACTGAACAACCTTTCAAGTCACAACTCTTTTTCAGCATCACCCAGTAGTCCGAGGTGCCAATATTATGGTGAGAGCCTTGTGGCTCTCACCATAATATTGCAATAATATTAATTTCCAATTAATATTCCAATAATTTTTCTTGTCATACTGACAAAAAGTCACTGTAACAGACAGATGAAACCAGCAATGTTATGAATTCAGTGTCTGAATATGGCTCATGAAACACTGAGTCAGACAGCTTACAGTGTCCTGTTAGCTGATAATGTGATAAAAGAACTGATAGCACTCTGAATGCGCGACTGGCAGTAGAGTTGTTGAATGCAGTCATGTTTGAGGTTGTTGCATATTCAGTAAAAGATGTTGCTTTGCTTTGTCGGAATTTGAATTTATAAAAAGAAACTACAGTCTGCAGAACAAATAGAAATGAATGTGCAGTTGTGTGGTTTGACAAAATGAGTCCCCGGCAGCAAGAGAGGACACAAATCCATACCAGTGGGTAGTTAAGCTATGGCTTACAGGCGTGTTCAGTGTGAAGTCATGTGAGGAATTTGTTCTGCTATAGGGCACTAGGTTTGGGACAGAGCTTCACTGAGCCTGTGTTTGCAGTTACAGGGATTTTTAGCCCGCGTGTTTTGTTTTCATTCCTTACATGCCATGTGCAGTGCTTGTGTTTTTTTTATGAATCATGTTTTGATGTCAGCTTTCTTTTCTTTTCTTACATTTAACATCTTGTTTTTCAGTTGGTGACCTACGCCCCATTCACACTTTTTCCCACGCCTGTGCCAAAAGCTGTGTTCCTCCAGGCTCTGGCAGTGCAAACTCACTACAACACACTGGTGGACAAGATCAGCCAGGATCCAGACTTTCTGCGAGACGCTCTTGCAAGGTAATACATGAGCTCCTCAGCAGTTTGGCAAAACAAAAGGTCTCCTAAAAACTACTGTAACTTCTGTTAAGACAATAGAAAAATAATGTGTGCTATAAGTAAGTTATTGTTAAGATTTTAATGTGACATTTTTTTTTTTATAGCACCATTGAAGTTGATGATTTCACTGCGAGGTTGTTCAGGATCCACCAACAGATCCTGAAAGAAGGAAGGTCCCAGGTATGCCAGCACGCTGTGGTCAGGATATAGTAATGTAATTTGCTGAGTCTTGCTGATATTGGGATTATATTTTTAAGGTTAACATTTGTCTTTGGGGTTAGAGGTCATGTAGTTTACCCATTAAAAAAGTAACAGTTTATTGTAAATTGAGCACTTGGAGGAGGAGGAAGACCGCACACAGACTTGGTCCTTCTTCTTCTTCTTTATTCAAATTGCATAATGTTGAATCAAAGCCCAGTGTTTTGGCTCACATGTACATCAGGGGACAACTTTATATACATTCTCTTCATCATACAAATCATCATTTAGGATCATTACCTCATTCATTTCAAAAAGTCCTCATCTGTGCCACCTGCATGGTTATCCTCCTTTGCTTTTTTGATTATGGAGCCATCTTGTGGTAAAAAAAAAAACTCCAGAAATTTGGATTTTGGACTATAATAATACAGACATAATATCTAATCACAAAAGATCTGAAAATGAAATAAATTAAAATGACCATTTAGAGAGAATTTTATTGAGACGGTACATTTGATCATTAATAGTCATACTTTCAACAAGGATTCCAGACTTTATGGGAATGAATGAATCCACTGGATATGACTCACAGTTTAAAAAACAGTAAATGTGTTTGTTATGTTGCTATGAGACAAAACTTTAATGACTGAATAATTATAATTGAAGAGTAATCGTTATGTTCTCTGCCAAGTGTAGTGTTTCTCAAGTTTTACAAAGCCAGTTAAGTGAGAGTTGTTCATTGTGACTTCGTCTTTTGTTACCATGTTAACACTCAGATCCCCGAATTGTGGATTTTCTTTTGCATAAGACAAAGAGAACCCTCAAATGCTTAAAATTGAGAAGCTGAAACAGAGGAATGTTTTGCATTTTTTTCTTGAAAAGTAAAATGAACAGTCAACGATTAGAAAAATTATTGTCGGTTAGCTTTCTGTCCATTGACTAATTGATTAATCGACTTATTGTTTCACCTCTGATCTTTACTTTTTAATGATCTAAGTTGTCTGAGTGTGCCTTCTTCCCAGTCTATTGTGTTGGGTCTCAATCGGTCTGACTACATGCTGGACCACAGGGAGGACGGGACGTCCTCCCTAAAGCAGATAGAGATCAACACCTTTGCTGCTAGTTTTGGAGGTCTCTCATCACGCACCCCAGATGTACACCGGTGAGTCAGTCGTTAGTCGTATGAAAATCTTTTGGTGATCATCATTTCTCATGCAAAACAGATCACGTACTACTCTTAACAGGCAGTTAGATTTGGTCCATTTTTTAGATTGTAAATATGCTATTTTTTGTACTTGAATTGCATGCACACTTCTTGTTTTTTTGCACTTTATCCTTTTTTCCTGATTTTCTTGTGAGCTGCCTAACAAGTAAATTTCCCCACTGTGGGATCAATAAAGTCTTATCTTATCCTATCTTATTGCATGCAGCTACTTTTCCTGTGTTTAAACAAAACCATATGGTCTCTTACCCACTGTGTAAAATCTTTTGAAAAATGAGTGATTTGACTGTCCTTGGAATTAGATGAAGAAATAACTGACAGCGAGTGAAATAATGAGTGGCCTGAATGTAATAATATATAATTTGCTGTAGTTAAAAATGTCCTTCGTCTTGCTCGGCAGACACATCCTTAAGGTGGCTGGCCGGCTGGAGGAGAGCCGGTGCATCCTAGACAACAACCCTGCTGCTGGTCTGGCTGGAGCGGTTGCTAAAGCCTGGGAGCTCTATGGATCTGAGAGGTAGAAATTAAGTACTTGGACAGTTATAAATCTTTTGTTCTTCAGATGGTGCTCAGTCTCAAATTATGTGTGGGAGATTCGACCCTTTTAACATATAGTGCCCAAATTTCAAGGCTTTCAGAAATAATTGAACACTTGGCTACTAAATGTTTGTTGGGCTGCGTGTTGTTAGTGACGTGTAAACAACACAAAACAATCTGACCGAGCTGCATTCCACTTGATAAAGAGCAGACTAAAGGAAGAGACACCTCTACATGTGTTGAATTTAAATGAGCTGTAAAAGATGGAGGGAGTTCAGATGGAAGAACTTAATCTGTTTTTCTACTACAACATAGAAAATAAACATTTGGGCAAACTGCAGCAATGCTGGAGACATAATTTAAAAGAAAGACATTTGTGTTTTCAAAATCCTGATACTTGCGTGTAAAAAGGCCATCACAAGGAAATGTCTGAAATGTCACCCTCCACAGACAGGACAGGACAGGCTGGACATTGCAAAGGAAATATACTCCATAGAGAGGGACCCATTAACAATGCAGCAGAAAATAGTCTGAATACAAGAGGAAACATGGTTTCTGTTCTCAGCTGGTCTGAAAAGAATGGATTCATTTCATTTTTTGTCTTCATCAGTAATGTTGCTCTGCAGTGGATTGTGTTTGATGTAATAGTGACTGAAACATAAATAAGAAGTTTTAAAAAAAGTTGTACATCTCCCACAAAGTTCTTACCATATTGATTTAAACCTACACTACCGCTCAAAAGTTTGGGATCACTTGCAAATTTCTTGGTTTTTCAAAGAAAATCACATTTTCATACAATTCACAAACAGTTTTATCAATTTCACAAACAATTAAAATGAATCTGATGATTTTTAAAGAATGATCTACATTTTTGCACAGAGACCTATTATCAGCAACTGCCAGTCCTCTGCGTCAATCTCCTGGTATGGCTGCTGATCGAAGTCAATCACTTTATAAGGCTAATTGATTATTTGAAAACCCTTTTGCAATTGTGTTGCACACCTGAAAGCCGAGCAACAAAAGGGAGCATGGCATTCTTTAGGTTAGTTTAGTATGTGAAGCATCAGCAGTTTGTTTGTTTACAGGCTCAAAATGAGACCCGTCAGTCTATTGTTGTGCTTAGAAAGGAAGGCTATGCAATGTAAGAAACTGCGAGGAAACATAAAATCTCTTACCATGCTGTTAACTATTCCCTTCAGAGCACAAACTGGCTCTAACGAGGACAGAGAAAGGAGTGGGAGGCCCTGATGCAGAACTTTGCAAGAAGACAAATATCTGAGAGTGTGTAGATTAAGACAAAGACGCCTCACAGGTCCTCATCTGGCAGCTGCATTAAATAGTCAAACACGTCAAACACCAGTGTCAGCATCAAGAGTGAAGAGGCAACTTCAGGATGCTGGACTTCATGGCAGAATTGCCAAGAAAAAGCCATATCTCAGACTGGCCAATAAAAAGAAAAGACTGAGATGGGCAAAATAGCACAGACATTGGACACTGGAAGACTGGAAGAAAGTGTTGTGGACAGATGAGTCCAAGTTTGAGGCCTTCAGATCAAACAGAAGAACATTTGTGAGGCGCAGAACCAATGAAAAGATGCGAGAACAGTGCTTAATACCATCAGTCAAGCATGGTGGAGGCAGCGTGATGGTCTGGGGGTGCTTTGGAGGTGGTAAAATAGGAGATTTGTACAGAGTACACATTTGTACACAGACCTTGAGCAAGGAAAGCTATCACAAGATTTTGCAACACCATGCCATACCCTGTGGACAGCACTTGACTGGGGCCAGTTTGATCCTACAACAGGATAATGACCCAAAACACACCTCCAAAATGTGTCAGCAATATTCAAAGAATAAGCAGTGAGCCAGAATTCTGACTGTAGTGTAGTCTCCAGATGTGAACCCTATTGAGCTGTTGTGGGAGCAGCTTGACCATATGGTACAGAGGAAGACCCCCTCAGGCCAATCCAGGAAGCATGGGATGAAATCTCATCAGATTACACTGAAAAACTAACAGCTAGAATGCCTAAGGTCTGCCAGGCTGTGATTGATGCAAAAGGTGTTTTTTTTTTTTTGATGAAGGAAAAGTCTGAAGAACACATTCATCATTTCTATTAAAATCATTATTTCTAACTCTGACAATGTCAGCATGTCCTGTTCATTTGTTATATTTCCTGTTCAGACTCATTTCATGTGTTTTTCCATGAAAAACGAACATTTCCAGGTGATCCCAAACTTTGGAGCGGTACTTTAATGTAGTATAGTATTGCAACAGAAATCTGTCGATTACCCAGAGAAGCTAAATGTCCAGAAGAATGTTTAAAGGCAGCGGTGAAGGTGTTTTACAGGAGTAATGGTTGTCATTACAGTGCTGCCATCATGTTCTTGGTGGAAGAGAGCCAAAGGAACATCTTTGATCAGCGATACATTGAGAATGAACTGTGGAAGAGGTAAGGTGTTAGTACTGAGGAGTTACATTTGAAGGAGTAAGCCTTTCCCTAGTAACCTTAGCCAGTATTATATTTGATGATGAAAATAATAAATCTGCATCTCTTCTGTGTTTGTGCTTTGCCCTTTGTGCCCTGTGCCTTGATTCACAAATTTTGCTTCCTTATCTTTTGTGGCCTCTTCCTGCATTTTTGATTGGCCATTTTCCAGCTGGAAAACACAAAGGTTATTCTCACTGTGTTTCAGAAACATTCCCACAATAAGAAAGCGGTTTGATGATGTTTGTAAAACAGGATCCCTTGATCAGGACAAGAGGCTGTTTGTGTAAGTCTGTTTCTGTCAGTCAAATGTACATTTAATGAACTGTATAAAATGTATTATTCACAAATTAAAATCATATGCTGTACATGGCAACAGAGGTAATTCTAATCAGTTTTACTTACTTTGGATTTATGTTACTCTCTTTGCAGTGACGGTCTAGAGGTTGCGGTGGTGTACTTCAGGAATGGCTACATGCCTCAGAACTACGTTTCTGAACAGGTCTTAACTTAATTCTTTATTCCTAGCTTTAGCAGTTTTTAGGTGGTGAGTATGTGAAGTGCAGTCAAGATGGAAAATTACATTTTATGCAGATACCCAGTTGAACTGGGAACACACACACATAGAGGAGTAAAAACTGGCTGTATGTGGTTCTGCCAAATGAAGTTAGTTACATTCTCAGAGACTGACACAACTGTTTTTCTTCTTTGCTGCCACAAATGTACACTCAATAATCATTTCTCTATTTAAAAAAAAAAATTTAATTTCCGAGTGTTCATGCAGGCAGTTTTTCTTAAAGTGGAACTGTTTTGTCTTGCGTATATTCATAATCTTGGATTGGTATTATCATCTTGAATGCACTGACGTGTGCACAGTGCAGTTATATTATGAACAGTAAACTGAGAAAATCTGATTATAACTGCAAATGATTGGCTACTTAATCCTGAATTACTCAATTTTGCAAAGCTGAATTGAAGTTACATTAAGTGGATTATTCTTCTCAGCTTCGTGACCAGAAAAACAATTTTCTTTTCGTTGGTGCTCGTGTTTTTAGCAGCTCTTAAAATCCACCATGTGAGCACTCCCTGACCGTGTCACTCTATGCGACTCTCCTTCATTTCACTGTCAAGGCAGGCATCACACCTGCTTTAGAGTTGGAAAACTGAACAGCAGTCAGATATCCAGCAATCCAGTTCTGATGGTCTCAAATATAAGAATCCAAAAATGATGTTATAATGGTTACTCAAAGCAGTTACAATGATTATTGTTCTGCTTTACATATAACTGAATTGGTGTGTGTCTGAAAATTACTTCTTGCAAACAGTGGGCACTTAAACGGACCTGTCTCCTGTTGTTGTTACTGTGTTATGATGTATAGTGATGTTTAGAGACAGGCCTGAATCCAGAATCAGATTTGTGTTTTCTTTTTTTTAATTGTAGACTTGGGACGCTCGTCTTCTAATGGAGCGCTCTCTGGCTGTGAAATGTCCAGACATCAGCACTCACCTGGCTGGAACCAAGAAGGTCCAGCAGGTGCTCGCAAAACCTGGAGTTCTGGAGAAGTTCTTCCCCGACCAGCCTCAGGTAGTGGAGCAGATCAGAGCAACGTTCGCTGGCCTCTACACTTTAGACATGGTGAGAGAATGACACACACCTCAGTCTTTGGAATGGTTTTCTTTTTGTAGTGAAGTTGTATATAGGGCAGAAATGAATACATCACATGACTACATCACAGTAACTATTTATATTAGGGTAAATTCTAACTCTGTGCTAATATGACCTGGCATACTTTCCTAGTTTCATTTAGTTCTCAGTTGATTTTGTTGCCTACAGGGCCCAGAGGGTGACAAAACAGTAGAAATGGCTTTGGCAGCACCAGACCGGTTTGTCCTGAAGCCTCAGCGAGAAGGAGGAGGTACGATCACAGAAACTTTACTAATGAGTGCCTCCATGCAGGAAATCCTAAAACTACTTCTATGGTACTCACCATTTCTTCAAACTTCAGGTCAACACTAAGAACATTTTTGTTTCAAAGCTGTGTGTGTGTATATATACAGTATTTGTGCTTATTCTAATCTGAGACCAAAAATATGCAACCAGAGAATGGACATTGATAAATAGATTTTATTATTATTCATTATTTACAGGAAGTTAATAGAAAATGTAGAAGAGGCAGTTGTATTAATTGTAAATACTGTGTAAAGTGATATTATTGATTACTCCAGGAGTTTACTAGATCAAAACAAGTCTCAAGTCAAATCCCAAGGCAATTAAGTGAAGAAGTAAAGTTCAGTCTGGATTGTTTTTCATTATGAGTCAAGCTAAAGCCTCAAGTCTACAGCAGTGATCAGTTCTGCAAATATGTTCCAGGTAATAGCTTGTCACAGGCGTTTCAGCAAGTTGAGGCTCTTTGATGTTGCATTTAAACTTTTCCATTACAGAAAAGTGTACAGGAGAAAATATTGTGTCCATTTCCATGTGAACATTATTATGTTTTTCTAGGTAATAACATCTATGGATCAGAGATCTGCGAGGTCCTGGAGGGAATGAAGGAGGATACAGAGAGGATGGCCTATATTCTGATGGATAAAATCCACCCCACCCCCTCACAGAACTACCTGCTGAGACGAGACGCCCCCCTCCAGATCAGTAACTGTCTCAGTGAACTGGGAGTGTTTGGAGTATATGTCAGGTACGTAAGCACTGTTTCACAGGTATAGGATATATTTTGTGCATGAATTTGTTTCAGCTATGGCTCAAATGAGTAAGTGTAATGTGAATGGTGCCACTTGTAATGATCACCCGATTCTGTAGCTCACCACTGTTATAGTTTTACAGCCCGCAACATAACGTGGTGGTCCACCTCTGTCTCAGAGTAACTGCTAACCACTTTCTTTTCCACTCTCAATTAGAAAACATGTCAGTGTTGTGTTTACAGTTTATCCTGCAACATCCTGCAACTGATCAGTACACTAAATATAAAAAAAAGTAAAAATTAAAAAGCACAACTTACGTTTACTATTAAGACCCAGTATGAGTCAGGAGAGTGTGAACTTGTGATCCTGCCTTGCTTGTATGAAAGGTATTTCCTTTTTTTTTTATTTACCAGTCCTTATATGTCATTTCCCTTTGTTTCCTTACAGGCAAGGTAAAGACATGGTGATGAATGAATGTGTGGGCCATCTGCTAAGGACCAAGAGTTCAGAACACTCAGATGGAGGCGTAGCAGCAGGAGTGGCTGTGCTGGACAATCCTCTGCTCGTCTGAGAATTTACACTCCTGCTGGCTGGGCTTTCAACAACAAATGCACAATCAGACAACAGCGAAATTGAGGTTGCACTTTTTGAGTCACATTGTAACTTTGGCTGCTGCAGCAAGAGGATAATGGTGAGGAAATACATGTCCCACATGTAATTCATGTGCCAAGGACTGGACGGAATTGCTCAGAGTGTAGGCTCAGTTGTTGCTCACAGCCCTGGAAGATGAAGCTTCCCTTCTCATGCTATTAGAGGTGATGAAGCAGACAGATGTCTTTGTATTATTATTATTATTATTATTATTATTATTATTATTATTATTATTATTATTATTATTATTATATTAACAGGAGTAACAGGAATACTCTTTAGTTTTTATAAAAAGAAGAGGAAAAAAAATCAAGTGCCCTTAAACAGCAGGTTTTTGCTGTCAACCATCAATTGATGGATTTTATTTTACTATTGTTATCACTTGAACTATGCTGAGCACTGTTTGTTTTAATGATTGAGACAGAAGACTTACAGATACTATGCCATTTTGCTGTGATTTCTGAACCCTGGAATGCAAACAGCAGAAGCAGTGGATAAGATTTTCAAACATTTTCAGTAACTTGAAAAAGTCCTTCACATCAATGAACTCAGTTGATCAGAAGCCATGGTAAAGTGTTTTAACAGCCACCACAGCTGAGTGGTGAAGTGAATATGCATTCACACAGAAGGGACAACAACTCAGCAGCTTATGCAGGAGACGTTGAATATCTCATTATTAAAGTTTCAGGTCAACATTAAATCAAGGCTGCTACTTCTGCTGGACTTTACACACAGGCACAAACTTTGACCTCCTGTGATGCATTCTGGGGTTAATACTGTGATTGTGTACAGTAACACATTAACTGAAGTCCATAGGATATGATGAGGGTGATGAATAAAACAAACATGCTCTCTGATCAGTGTCTCTTGGCTTAAATGAATATATTTATTCTGGGCCCAGGCAGCAGTGTCCACATGTAAGAAACATCTCTGAATCTGTTTAACTCCTCCTTCTCCCACCAGCCTGTTACACCAAAGTGCAACGAGGGCAAGGTCAGTGAGTCTCTGAGGATAACAAATTCCACTAAGAACTGTTTACATTGAGCATATCTCAGACACTGAGACACTACAATCTTCATTACTGGACCATTTGACATCAAAGGTATCAATGACCCTAGTGAGTGCTGAGAAAAGGAATCTTAGTGGTGATTCAGCAGTAATTCATATATATATAATTCTACCACAAACGGTGAATTAATAACCAAATGTCAGATGCTTTGGACCTACTTCACTAAAAGGATGTAAATATAATCTGGAAAATGTACTGACTGTGTGCAGCATTTTACTTCTGTAGTTGGTTGAAGTGTATGTATATGCATGTATGATTATTGTCACTATGGATAAAGCCTAGATGAGTGTTGAGCTTTGACTTGAGACACGTCAGGACCTCCTAAGACACACACACACACACACACACACACACACACACACACACACACACTGTGCCACATAGTCATCACGTGGCTTCCTGTGTTAGCAGTAAATGTTGTTTGTGAAAAGAAAAGAACTTGCATTTTGTTTCATTTTGACATGGTGTTCCTCTTGCTTGATGCTTGTGTTATGAGTCTTAAGCCCCATCTGGACCAGAGGGGCTGCATTTTGTTACCTTTCTGTTTGCAGTGTGTCCATGAATGTACAGACAGTTGTGACTGAATTCTTCTGATACCGATGAGTTTGTTTTTTTACACAAGCAACGAGTCAATACACATTATTCATCTCTTCCCCTCCCCTGTGCCCAAAGCCGCCCTCCTCCAGGCTCTGGCACTACAAACTCACATTGACACACTGGTGGACAACATCAGCCAGGACCCAGAGTTTCTGGAAGAGGCTCTTACAGGGTAGGAAGGGAAATTATAACATGGATAAGAACATTTTTGTTGATGGAAGTTGTTGTTGTTGTTATAATAATATATTATTACACATAATATAATAATAATAATCTATTATGTTATAATAATAAGCTTTGATGCATACAATGAGAAATAGGTTGACATTTAATTATGTTCTCATACAAACTGCCTTTACCTGTCATGATTTGTATGGTGACATAGGCAGCCTATATTTACAGTTACATGTACAGTAGCCTGCCGTGCGAAGGCTTTTGGCACTTTAGATGCAGATGTAGACTCCATCATACCATCAGAGACGCATCTGGTCGGTCCAAGTCAGTCCTCCAGCAAGACAGTGACACGAGACATTAAGAGCTATCTTCAGCGACAAGAACAGGGGCCATCTCAAAACAGATGGTTTGCTCCTGACCCCCAAGACTCCTGACCCCAACAACATGGAGAGTCTGGGATCACATGAGGAGACAGAGGACACGGAGACAATTCACAGAGAAAGTGTGACAAGAGATTCTTAGAATAAGTATCTTGAAAAACTTTTTTTTGTTGTTTTTTCCTCAAGCAACTGTTTTTCCTGTAACCTTTCAGCGGATACGGTTTACTGTGTTAAGTTTAAGTCACGCTGAATGAAATGAATTGAAGCTGACTTCATTATAGCTACATGGGTGTTGTGTTGTAATTCACCGAGGTCTAATGAGGCTGGTTGGGATGGTTGCTGTTGGGTGTGTGAGACAGACACTGAGTCGGACACCGCTGCTTTTTTCTCTGGAGCGCACTTTAGTGATGGGAATTCCGGCTCTTTTAAGAGAGCCGGTTCTTATGGCTCGGCTCACTAAAAAGAGCCGTTTCTTATGGCTCGGCTCACTAAAAAGAGCCGGTTCTTATGGCTCGGCTCAATAAAAAGAGCCGGTTCTTATGGCTCGGCTCACTAAAAAGAGCCGTTTCTTATGGCTCCCAAGTGGCTCCTCAGATGTTTTCGTTTCTTAAATGAATTTATTACCAAAATAATGTAAAATTATGTGTACAATGAATTACTAATGTACAAAACATACACAATACTAAATGTTTATTATTTACATGGCTTATTGTATTTAGATATACACCGATGTAAATGAAATGCATTCAAATTTTACTGCGTTTCCTGCGGTCACTCATTTTCTGTTGTCTCTGTAGCGGCTGCTCTCTCTCTCTCTCTCTCTCTCCCTCTCTCTCCTCTCTCTCTCTCTCCTCCCCCCCCCCTCCCCTCTCCCTCTCTCTCTTTCTCTCGTGTCTCCCTGTCTGTCACCCCCGCTCCTCGCCGTTTTGTTCGCGACCTACACATCACTAGCGCACCCACACTGAGATTCCTTCGCGAGTGCACAGGGTGACGTGAAGGACATCAGTCTCACTTCTTTCACATTTATTGGATGAAAGTTGAGTTCAGTGTCACACCTCTGTCTGTCCCATCTGCACGCGCGCGCTTCCTACACTTCCTGTCACCCCTCTCACCCCCTGTGTCTCAGTCTGTCTCAGTCTAGCTTTCTCTTTTGGCGCAGTGACAGTTAAATATCGGTGTCATTTGTTTCATTTCCTTTCCAGGCATCAGCGCCAGTTCACCAGTCAGGCAGCTGTCAGTCTAAGCGGGTAGGTGACAGACTTTTAGCCCTGCGTTTTTTATTTCCATAAAGGTTTTTTTTGTGAATAGTTTGTTTCTCTTCTTCTAATGTGTGCTTTGATGGTGATTTTGACAGGTACACTTTGTGGAAGTACTTGTTCTTGGACTGTTGAGCCTCCAGTGTGGTTATCCAGCTGGTTGCCCCTATGCAAGTAGCTTCAATAGCTAATCCACGGAGATGCTTGTGAGAAGTTGGGTTTGTTTTGAAAACGTAAGGAGGCTCTGCAAAGAAACAATAAGACTCTGAAAGGCTGAAAAATGTAGGAATTTCCCTTTAACGAGAACTACAGGTTACCCTGGTATGAGTGGCAACTGGCAATCGTTTCCTGTTTGCAAGATTATCAACAGTAAGATCTGGAACTTTTGCTTATGGTTTCAGATTCCAGGCTGCTCAGATTTTACCAGGCAAAGCGAAGGTAAAGCCAATCATCTACTTACTTAGACAGGCCCCCTGAAACATTTTGGCGTCTCCTTTGGTTTCTCTCGTGAAATGTGTGTTCATGTGATGTTTACCGTGCCCTCAGGCCCACAGCAATGGCAACTAAAGAAGTTCTCCAGCAGCTGATCAAAAATCCTGGCAGACTAAACACTTTAGTGGATGAAGCGAAGGAGCTGGCCTTTCAGCATGGGATTCTACTGCAGACACACGAGACCCCCAATTCATCAGAGGTAGGTAGCAACCACACTGATTTGTCTTCAGTTTTAAATTCATGTTCATGACTGGTTTGCATTGGGCACTAGGAAAATCTGCTGTGGGGCCCTGTAGATCTGACTCCTTAATTTGCAGCTCTGATCAATATTTTGATGCAATGGACATGAAAGGTGAAAGGTGTCGCACATAGTGATGCACCCACAGACAGCTATCGCCTTACTCTGCAGCTCTCCTTAGATCCACAGAGCTTTATAGTGTTTTTTTGGTTGTTTGCTAACAAGTTAGCAAGTCAGCTATGTCACTGTTTAAAACATTTTTCTGCAGATAAACAAGCAGTGTCAATACACAGTATTCATCTTTTCAGGTGGTGACCTATGCCCCATTCACACTCTTCCCCTCCCCTGTGCCCAAAGCCGCCCTCCTCCAGGCTCTGGCAGTACAAACTCACATTGACACACTGGTGGACAAGATCAGCCAGGACCCAGAGTTTCTGGAAGAGGCTCTTGCAGGGTAGGAAGGGAAATTATAACATGGATAAGAACATTTTTGTTGATGGAAGTTGTTGTTGTTATTTTTCTAAAACCATATGAAAATTTGATCCCTTGAATCCTACAGCCACAAATCAAACATAATAATAAACATAACTAATAATAAGCTTGGGATGATGTGGAAGCTTTGATACATACAGCGAGAAATAGGTTGACATTTAGTTATGTTCTCATACAAACTGTCTTTACCTGTCATGATTTGTATGGTGACGAATAAAGACGTTCACTGATGGATAAAGTTGGATGCTTTGTCTTCTTCCACATCACAGTACTATCAAGGCAGATGAATTCACAGCTAAGTTGTTTGGCATATACAGAAAGGTGCAGCGGGAGGCTCGGACACAGGTAAGAAATTGGATTTACAGTGTTAACAACTTAGACAGATAACCTTGCACTCAGACCCCCTGTAAGGACCAAAACAAAGAGTGTGTCTCTAAGCCCATTGGTTCCTTGGGGACTATTTACAACCATGTGTTAATACACCTATGGTCAAAATAAACTACAGTGTCCGGGTTCATCATAAAGAAGGAACCTGTCAGCCAGTGCAACATTTGGTCACTGATGTGTTTTTAATAGTTTTTGGACAACTACTTTTTTAGCAGGATAAATTTGTTGTTAGTTTGTTGGCAATAAAAAAATATATAGAATATCATCAGACCTTTAAGCTATAAACATTTGTTAAATACAATAGTTTAAGATTTTAGGGAATATTCTTCACTTCACAACATAGATTAAATATCTGTGACAAATGTGTCTGTTACTAGGTAAACTTTAACAGAATTAAATTCAAGTTAATTATGTCACCCCCCCCCCTCCCCCCACCCCCCCAGTCCATTGTGATGGGATTGATCCGGGCTGACTACATGGTGGATCAGAGGGAGGATGGAACGTCCTCCCTGAAGCAAATAGAGATCAACACTATTGCCGCTGGTGGTTTTGGTGTGTCAGACCGTCTCCCCATCTTGCACAGGTACTTGCATATTGATCAACTGGTTTTCAGTTTGACAAAGGGGATTGTTTATTGATGAGGTTACAAATTCACAAACGGTGAGAGCAGTGTCAAATAAACTGAACATGCTCATGCTTCTCTATATATGTGATTTACTCTTGTACAAAATGTGGTTCTCCCTGACTTGTCAGGAACATACTGAAGTCAGTTGGTCTGTTGGAAGAGAGCAAGTGTATCCAGGACACCAACAGGACTCCTGGAATGAGTGCCGCTCTCGCCAAGGCCTGGGAGCTCTACGGCCAGCAGAGGTAAGTGTGGTGGTGGAGGTCAGCACGCTGTATGTGACACAGGTGCATCAACAACAACAATAGTTATGAGGCCAGAGGACGTCAGAGGCAGAGAAAAGCAAGTTTTGTTTGATCACACATGATAAAGTGTGACATTTGATTAGTTTCTGTTTTGCAGAATAAAGTACTTATGCCACTGCAAGTAATAGTCTGTGTTATTTTCACTGACTTGTTTGTAGCAATGAGGTTCTAAGATATTTACAGATATAATGATATATATGAGATTAGCTATTTTTAAGTGCATCTTTATCGTGGACTGAATAATAACAACAAATGAGTGATGATCTTTATTCTCTTTCTGCAGAGCAGTAGTTCTGTTTCTGGTGGAGGAGGTCCAGCTAAGCAAACTCAGTCATCGTTTCATTGAGAGAGAGCTGTGGAACAGGTAGGGACTAAAGCATTTTATAAGATGCTCAAGTTAACTGTCATGAGGAAAACACAGAGAGTTCCTAATTTCACTTTGAGATAACAAATACAGAGAAAACGACTTTTTCTGTGCAGGAATATTCCTGTTATCCGCAGAAAGTTTGAGGAGGTGTCTGAAAGAGGATCTCTCGATGGTGACAAACGATTGTTTATGTGAGTATGTGTTTTTAATAACTGTGACGCACGGAAGCTGTGAATACTTTTCTTTTTTGGGATATAGGCCAACTCAGTCTCACACTGAGAGCTGAGGTGAGACAGTCGATACCACACTCATCTGTATGCTTCATATGAAGCTAGAGTCAGCAGGAAAAATGTAAAAATGATTATTTGTGGTTATAGACTTTGTTTGTTTTTTTTACCCCTTTATTGCCAGACAAAAGACAGAACACTAACCAGACAGAACAGAAAGGAAAACAAAACAATAAACACAAGACAATTACAAAAGTTTAGTAAAAGAACAGGGGGTGTAAGTTGTCAGGTATCAGACTGATTTACATGCTGGTGCTATTTTTTGCTGACCTCAGTAAGTGTTCAGAGGTATAACAGACACATATTATTTCAGTTCCTTTAACCCTGTTGAAAACATTTAACACTTACTGTTAACTGTAACTCTGCAGAGATGGGCTGGAGGTAGCTGTTGTTTACTACCGCTATGGCTACATGCCAGACAACTACACTGACCAGGTAAGATTAAATGTTAAGGCATTCCTTAACATTTGTGTTACTTTAAAGTTATTTTTGGCAACTTGGAGGGACCAGAAACAAGCTGTTAACACATATCGAGCTGACTCTTTGCATTCTTTTCGCGTTGTGTTTTTATAAACCGGGTGAACTGAATTGCTTCTGTCTGATGCTTGGTGTTGGGCAGGTGTTGTACTGTGAGTTTATCAGAGCTTTTTTGCTGAAAACTGAACATGATTGGAAAATCAAAACAAGGGGTAATAAGCCACTAATAGCCACGGTGACTGATCAGAATGTGTTGGTATCAAACCAGAAGCTGTTTGAGTGGCAGTTTCAAATGTGTTAATTCAATAGAGTCACAGTGGAGACTCATCTGGTTAGTTACACTATCACACAATCACACATTTCTATGAAATGGGGTTGTTATTATCTAACATGCTGATTAGTCCAAATTATATTGTCATTAAAATATGAAGGAAAGAAATTGTGTTTTTTACTTACAGATACATCACAGATGCTAACATGCTGTTCCATATTAAACAACTGATTGCTTAGTTGATGGAAAGGAATGTTTCTAGTTGTGTATCATTTCTAAGACAGAGCTTATGTGTGGTGTAGAGTTGGGAAGCTCGTCTTCTGATGGAGCGCTCTCTGGCTGTGAAATGTCCAGACATCAGCACTCACCTGGCTGGAACCAAGAAGGTCCAGCAGGTGCTCGCAAAACCTGGAGTTCTGGAGAAGTTCTTCCCCGACCAGCCTCAGGTAGTGGAGCAGATCAGAGCAACGTTCGCTGGCCTCTACACTTTAGACATGGTGAGAGAATGACACACACTACACATTGTTATCTCTTATTGTGCATCACATACATCATCACATAGTGTTGCACAGTTTATAAATGAGGGTTTTGCAGTATCCTGCGTTTATCAGTACTGAGATTTTATTAGTACTGATATGATAAGAATGACAGTGTTTTAATAAGGAGCCTCTACTCTCTGCAGGCATGATGGGTGTGACAACCGATCTTTTTTTTGCATGAACTCAGGTATAGAGAACATCAGATTACTGCATACCACGTAAAAACTTTAGTAACACTTGGTCTAACTAGTTCCAGTAATTAATGTTATAAATGTACTGATTCACTGTCAAAAACACACCTATGAAAAAACAAATGTCTAGTTTCTTTGCTCCTCATCTCTGCTGAGATGTATCAAAGGGACTGGAACATCCCTGATTATTGCAGATGCAGTTTTTGGGTCCTGGGCCTGATCCTGTGGTCTGATCATGTAACTTGTATTTGTTTCCTTTGTTCATTGTTTGACTGATGTTGATGATGTTTTCACAGTCTGCCCAGTTAGAGAGACAGGGAAGATGTAGTGGTGCCAGGAGTAGAGGATGGAGGAAGGCAGCACCATCAATAGCTGAGCTTGAGGAAAAAACGTTCTTCATCATATTTTGTCAGAGGGAATTTTTATGTTTGTCACAATATCAGATGAGAATAAGTAAATTTCCACTGCAGGGTCCAGAAGGTGACCGGAATGTGGCCATGGCTTTGGCCAACCCGGACAACTTTGTCCTGAAGCCTCAGAGAGAAGGAGGAGGTAAGATGGCATCAGTGCACCTTGTGAATAAGCTAGTGTATGATGTACTGCTCTCTATGTGATGGTATTCCCACCACATTCCTCATACTGTGTATTTTGAACATGGTGGGAATACCATCCACATACTATACCACATGCTAAACTAAAGTCACTGAGGGTAACACTGTGACACTTTTCATTACCAAAAGACAGCACGTGACCTCACATGACCTCATAGCATTTGTTGTTGAATTGATTATCTCTGCTTTGTGACTTAAGGGAACAATTATTTTGGAGAGGACGTCACCCGAGTACTACAGGAGGTTAAAAGTGACCAAAGGAGAGCTGCTTATATACTGATGGACAGGATCCGACCCAGGACAGAAAAAAACATCCTGCTGAGGAAAGGACTTCCACTCAGACTAACTTCTGTTTGTTATGAAATAGGGGTTTGTGGAGCCTATGTGAGGTAAAGCACAGTGGACACAGGGGCACGTAAATCATCACGAAAGAGGCGTCATGTTTGCATTTAATCATGATGCATCTGTATCTCCACACAGGAATGGACAAGAAATGGTCCTCAATGAAGTTGGTGGTCACATTTTAAGGACAAAGAGCATCGAACACAATGACGCGGGGATAATCGGTGGAGTGACTGTGTTTGACAATCCTCTTATCATCTAAACATGGCATCGATGGCGTCCCTGAACTTAAGAAAACACTTGGATATAGACAAAACACAATCACATAAAAAGATATATCAGTTTGACGACATGTTCAGTATTTAGACAAACGCTGCAAAACAGTCTTTGAAGTCTTTCTTGTAAATGCCAGTCATGTGTTGTCAGATGGATTGAGGTGTTTTCTTCATTTACTTGTGTTTTTGTCCATTTGCAAATGTTTTCTAAGTTGCGGTGGGTTGAGCTCTCTGGGCCACCATACAGGAAATGCAGAAAGTTAAAAATGAACAGAACTAAATGACTGGCTCTCCTCTCAGTTTATGTAAAAAGGTAGCTTGCAAATTTTTATGGAACTAGCTTTAGTTGTAGTCAGAAATGTACAGAAACCTTTTCAAAGAGTGAACACTAGGTGGCAGTAAAAGCAAAGGCATTTTCCACACACACAGTGAAAACACCACCAACACACCAGAGTTCATACCGGGCCAACAAGGCAACAGGGTTCATGTCAGTTCTTGTGTATCAGTGGCTTAATCTTAACCATGCATTGTTCTTTATGAGCTTCTCATATGTTTTTAAAAGTAAAATCTTATCAGTAAACACAGCTGCTGCATAAATGTAGAGGAGAAAAAAATATTTCCCATTGAAATGTAATGGAGTAGAAGTATAAAACAGCCTAAAATGGAAATATTCAAGTAAAGTACCAGTATTTCTAAATTGCACTGAAAAGTACTTTAGTTATGTAATTAGTTTCCACCACTGGCTGTTTATACTGAGAAGACACTGTAATAATGTCATTAGTCATTATTATTATCAAGACAATGGTATTTGGACACAGAATTGATTCTCCCAAAAAGGGAGTAATTGATCTGATGAGAATGTAATGTTAAAGCCTTCTTGTCAGTGATCCTGATACAATATTGATGTGTGCATACACTTCTTTATAACTTTGCATTCCTACTGATGAAATGGACAGATTTATTTAACCCCATGTGTCAGCATTTGGTAATTTGTATTTGGGTGCGTGTGCATGTACAAAAACAAGAGGTGGATAAAACAACAGTTTATTTCACATCATATCATGGTGACTGACCATTCATCATTCTGATTGGCTGGGAGGTGTGGATTAACTTTAAGTTAACAGACAGAGTACATATTTCAGGTTCTTGTTTTTAACCACAATCAATCTCTTTGTTCAAAATAAATCCATAAATGTTTTTTACTTCCTGCTCTGTCCTAAAGAAGTTGTTTAAGTGTTAAATAGCCAGCTAAAATAAAGCTCTTTTGTTGAACTGTGAGCTACTGAAGCTTTGGGACTGTTGCCAGTCAAATACAGGTGTATTCATATAGAATGACAGACAAACACACAGGTCTTATACAAGTTATTTAAAGTTACTCTACACCTTCCAGCCAATCAGAGTCTAGTCCTAGTACAAGTAAGGGATAATATCTTACTCCACGTCATCCATTACGATCACAGAACTTACTCTTCGTTGGGTATTATCCCTTACATAATATGTTTTAAAATAAAGTGTTCCTTTTTTTTTGTCCACCTCCTGTTTTTGTTTCTTCCTCATGATTTGAAGTCTTTGGTGCTGACTTGCTAATGTGACACATTCCAGTAAGCATCCTGGGTCATGAAACAGAGATAAGGGTCATTGTCAGTGACCAGTCAGCACCAGAGAATGTCCCACCGGAAATACTCCAGCATGTGCTTTCTTTTTTCTTTTCTTTCTTTTTTTTTTTTTTTTTTTTTTTCCTTAGTTTTTCCCTCTGTGCTTTGTTCCTTAATGCTGTTGTCCCAGGGAGAGGGCCAGTGTACGGTTACAGATTTTATTTTATCAGGCAGTCTCATTGAGGTTAAGATGTATTTTCTAATAGAGACCTGAGAACAGGAGATAATCACAAAAATACAATCAACAAAACAAAAATATCACAATTACACAATACAAAGAACTTAGAAACAAGGAATAAAGAAAAACAGTTACAGTAATAATAATAAAAAAAAGATCAGATAATGAAGCTTTAAAATTTCAAGGAAATGTAGACTCTAGTTTGAGATCATTTTGTTTGGTGTAGAGTAACTAAAACCAGTTCTGCCAACGTAGATGAGTGTAGATGAAGCTGCATGACATTTCAGAATTTTATGTCCATAGTCACAATAGTTTTACGGCTGGAAGAAGACGGATATCCTTTAATTCTATACAAGAAGCCTAGTGTGATTTTTAAGTTTTGAATCAAGTGGTGAATAACTCTTGAAACATTGATGGAGGTGGACAATATGTACTTGGTCTTTTCTGCAACAAGAGCTAGTAAATGATTGAGAAATGATGAAGGAATGATCACTGTAAGATATCAAGGCAGACTGAAAAGGCCTGGGTCAGGGCCTGAGCTCAGGTGGAGTCTGGGGCATATAAAATTGTATCATCAGCAAAAAGTTAACACTGAAATTGCACATCAGTATTAATTAATGTTAGGAATAACTGTTATTTATGCTTATTTAAGCTATTTCTGACCCATTTCTGATGCTGCGACAGATTGACTGAGAACCATCAGGAACAACAGTCTGTGCTCTATGGAAGGTAAGAGTGACGGCACTTAGATTGCAGTTTGTGGTGTAGGATCTTATGATAAGTGGTATCAAATGCTTTAGAGAGGTCAGTAAAAAGGACAGCACAAAATTGCTTTAATAAAAATGGTACCAATTACTGAAACTGCAGCTGTTATTGTTGCCATTATTGTTTGATTTGTGGTGGGAGGTGTGTCTGTGCTGTGTTCTTAAGAGATGCTATGGTGTCACAGACAGAAAGCTGACTGATAATAATTCGATTCAGCCTTCCTAATCATGCTGCTGCAGATGTTTCTTTGTTACCCAAAGGTTAACCAGCTGTCAGGATGCCACTGAGTCTAGCCTTGGACCAGGCTTTGTGTTATCCATGGCTTTAAAGAATTGTGTGGAGAACCAAGGATATGTATATGTTTTGAATTCTATGTTTTATAAAGGTTAAGACTGTCAGCCATAACACTGAAAGACTGTGAAAAGTTCTCCAGTGCCACAGCTGGATCAGTAAAGAAGTAAAGAAAAGAAAACATTATTCATATCAGAGACTGAGAAATCATTTTAAAACATCCAGAAGATTAAAATACTTATAATTGGTGATATGGTGAATTGCTGTGGTGATAATTTGAGATTTAGGGATTTTAGAGTCTGAGACTGATGACAGTGATAACTGAACTAACTTCAAGGGCAGAGCCAGGGTATTCGTGTGGTCTGTTAGTCAGTGGGATGTCGTTGATAAAATCTAGTCAGGGTTTTTTTTTAAAAAAAAAAGAAGAGCTGTCAGAGAGCCTGTTCAGGTTAAGATCCCTCATTATAATGAACTCAGAGGAGGTGTACAGCAACCAGAGCTTTGCAATGTCATCCAAAGCATCAAAATATGCTGAGGGAGGGCAGTGACTACCAATACTGATTATGTTGCTGTCCCTACCAAGACAGAGGTCCAACACAGTATATTCATTTTTCTTTGGCTCTGCGGACTGTGAGGCAGATAGATCAGAATTCTGGCTCCCTTAGTTCTTCAATCACATCTAAAAACATTGTATGCATTTATAATCATGTCATTATTTGGGATTTTGGGGGAAATCTATGTTTCATTCACAACTAGGATGCCTGGGAAGGTTTCACATATCACTTATTATGGGAAGTTCAAAACCAACGAACTTGAGTGTCTGTCATCAACTTTTACTTTCAGCGGATGTGACTGTTCCCTTATGCCTGTTTACAATAAGACTGCAAGAGTTTGCGCTTTTATATCATTTTCCAGTGTCAAACAGGGACAGTGGTGTTGGAGCTGAACAGCCTGCTGATTGATTGAATTACTGCTTTTATTCCACTCAGCAGAAATTTGGTAGAACCATCAAATCCCTGTTTTGTTTTCTCTTCAGATCCAACTACTCAGCTCTAACTGCTCACAATCCAGCCTCAGACCAAATGTTCACAGTGTAATAAGCCAGTTATACAAGCTTTGGCCCAGTTAGCTGGTGACCTCTCTCTCTTAAGTGTGAGTAGAGAGTGTGTGGATTAGCATGTGTGCTGCACAGGCAGAGGACAGGGGAAGAGAATCCGAATGTGGGTCACGGCAGGATGGAAGTGGGTCAGAGTCACCCTGCTCTTCTCTCCTCAGCTCCGCAATGGGGAAGGATGGGGAGCGACGACGTCAGCAAGATTTCAATATCTGCAAGTGTGTGTGAATGTGTTTGATCAAAACACAGCTTCTTGTAAGATGCATTGCTCAGTGCAGGGTGTGTGCACTCTGTATGAGGAAACACAGAGAAGACACAGCAAAGGGGATTTTTTTTTGTCATAGCGCCCGCTGTTCTGTTCCAACCACTTCCATTACATCCTATTAACAAGAATAGCTGGAAGTAAAATCACCTCTGTCAATGGCTGGAACATGTGCCCCCCAGCTCTCATTGTACCTTTGCCTTTCACCTTCTCTACTGAGACCGCAACTCCCAATTTCCTGTTGTGGTATCAGTGTTGGTTTTCCTCTCTGAATACTTCAACATCTATGAATTAAGCCAGCAGCTGGCATCAGCTTACCTTTATTACCTCCTGTCCAGGAAAATGCAGAATGACCGGCATCACACTCACCACTGTGCTAAAATAGGCCTATCTCCCTTGAGTAGAACAAACACTACCTCCCGCCTGTGCAAGTGATTTTATGCAAAAATTAAATTGCAACTCGGAAATCTAGTAGCTTGAAAGCTAGTAGCATAATTCTAGGGAATGGCAATGTTGCTTCATTGATCAATCAGTTAATTGGTCCGTCAATTTGATCCAAACTGAAATATCTCAGTAGCCACTGGTTTGCTTGCCATGAACTTTTGTGCAGATGTTTGTGGTCCCCAGAGGATGAATCTTCCTGCCTTTGGTCATCCTCTGACTCCTCTTCTTCCACCACCATGGCCTCTTTATCGCTGTCTGCTTGTGCTGTATGAGTGTAGTGTGGACACTGTTGACAATGTGTGATAGTGTGTGTGTGAGCATGCATGTATGCATATTTGTAGTGTTAATATCATCACTAGTCCTATATAAATCAGCACCCTCTGTTCTGTCACCGCTGTGTGATGATACTCTCCTGTCTACTGTTTTGAATGGAGCCAGAAAAAGTTAAGATAGTGACAGACAATTTCAACACATAGGAACTCCCAGGACTCTATGTACATTCCTGCTACAACACGCACACACACACACACACACACACACACACACACACACACACACACACACACACACACACACACACACACA
>JBBMJY010000012.1:3305478-3340552 GCA_037833715.1 Toxotes lorentzi | reverse complement strand
ACACACACACACACACACACACACACACACACACACACACACACACACACACACACACACACACACACACAGCTTTGTCCATCTGATTTGGCTCAGAGGAAGCAGAATTGTACAAACTCAGTCTCTCTCTCTCTCTCTCTCTCTCTCACACGCACACACCCAGCAGGAAGACTCAAGGTCAGTTCCTGTTTTTGTACTTTTTCGAGTTCTTCATTACGACAAAAAGCAGAGCGTATAATGCCCAGTTTCCTCTGCTATTAATGACTGATTAACAAACAGCCCAGTGGAACATTCAGAGTACAGTCAGGGGAGCTTTATATAATAGATGCTCAGAGGCTACTGACAGGCTTACTCAGCACTTACTATCAGCCTGGCTGGAGCCGGAAAGCATGCACTCACTGACGGTGTGTGAGCGGGAAATTCATTACATTATTTTATTCACTGCTGGAAAATGAGCCATTTACACAAAGAATTAACAGTGTTTTGAAAAGTACTTGCTCAAACTGCTTTGTTACAGGGAAAGCTCATTATAAAATGAGAGCACATGATCACTATGTGTGTCTGTGTATAAAATATAGCATAGCAGGTAAAACCAGGATTATTATAAGATGTATTAAGGGTTAAGACACACTTACAATGTACCCTTACATTCAATATGTGTTTATACTCTTTTTATTCCATTTTTGTTAAAACAGAGTAGTATTCCAGTTAACGTGGAGGTGCTGTTAGCCTGCAGCAGCTAACATTAATGTTCAGCCCTATAAAACCATGTGAAACAGATAGTATATTAATAATATATGTTCTGGAATAAAACTGAAAACAGAAACCTCTCTTCTGCCAGTTTCATTTTAGTGAATTGTATGTGTCCAGCATACACCTAAAATACACAAAGAAAAGGAAGAAAACATATTTTCCAGTATTCCTTCTCCTGCCTGCTCAGGATAAGAATGTAACAGCAGTGGGTGATTTGAGAGGAGATGCCATCTGCCTTATTAGCAAAATGACCAAAGTGGGATGCACTTTGACCCTGGTCTCCATCCCTTATTAGCACAGAGAGTGCAGGTGCAGAGGGGTTGTTCAGTTGGATGAATGGCTGGATAAGTCGAGTCTCACTGACTAGGGTTTGTTCGAGTTAAGAATCTACAGACCTGACCATAGCTCTGAAATATCAGTAGGCAAACTGTGTATCGATAAATGTATTGCACTGTCTGTGGTGCTGAAGTAGCAGATGGATTTGTAATTACACCACTCTCTGTCTGAAATTAACTAACACAGCTACAGCTATATAATTGGAGGTGAAGTTTATACTGTAAGAACTAAGGTGTGTTTTGAAATATAAAATTGAAATTAATTGCAATTGAAATTATAATTGCAATTATAAATCAAGATTTAGGATAGGCCTAAATGAGAATCCTGAAGTAAACTGATAAAATGGAATTGTAGACTTAGAAATGTCACAGTTATGGTTAAGGTGTCCTGTGATAGTGTCCTTTGGGAGGTGCACATGGTGTTGGTGTTGGTTGGTAGTGTGGGAGCAGGGGGGTGCTCCCACTCAACCATCCCCCCTGTTAAAGAAATAACCTACTGGGTAGCACAACAGCTCATCTTTACACAGCACATGAGCTGACGTTTATTTATTTATTTTCAATTTGCTCATGTTAAAATGCTAATGTTAGATACAAAGGCATCTATAGAAGATATTGAAGATTAAGTCTTTTTTTTGCACAGTAACTCATGGACATCTCACTCTTTGCGTGGCTTTTTAAGATTTTTATTTCACTCATATACAGAGGATAATGTTACCTTCTCATTATGAATCAAAAGGAGTTACATTAACTGTACAAGTACTGACCTATTTGCCAAGGGCTTTTGTTGATTATTTGTTTGTTGAGTTTCCTTATGTTCTTTTGACACAATTTTCTAAGTTTAACTTTGTTATTTATTTATATATATTTATATATAGTGTTGTGCATCCACACCAAACCAGCTTGAACTGTGTTGTCTTTGTCTGGTGAAAACAGTGAAAACAGGCTGAAGATTATATTGCTCCCTCGTGTCTTTACCTCCACCGCTTGGCCAGTGCTAACAGGTATTATGACGCACTGTTTGTATGTTGATAAAACCTGTTTACTGCACCTGCATCGCTTTTATGCAGCACTGTTGCAGCATCGTAAATCATCAAACAGTTGTTCACCTCTAACTAACAATCTGCAATAACAAAGATCAGAAATGCAGTGTACCCACATTCAAGTATTTCATTTCCAAACACGCGCTCTCTGCATACTGTACTAGCAAGCAGAAGCATGAGCGTTACCACATCGCTGTTCTTTATTGGTTTTTCAGGAATGAGGAAGTGTGTGAGGCAGCATCTTTACGGGAAGGCAGCGAGTGTAGGAGGGAGGGGCTAGTGGGAATGCACGTGGGTGGAGAGGTTATGACAAATATTTGTTAAGACAGACAAGAAGAGCTGGATGAGAAAAAAAAGCAAAGTGCAAAGGTGGAAAACTTTAATTACATTTGAGGCTGGGTAATCACATTTCTCATTTTACTCACACTGCGGTTGGTTTCTATGTACCCACCCAGCCTTCACACTGTCATTGTTCCTGTGTTACTACTTGCAGCTTCTTGGCAAACCTGACGGTTATTGTGAAAGGAAATTTCATATCATTGTCTTGTTTGGCAAACTGAGGGATTATTCAAAAAGGGAATTATTGTAGCTTGGGGCAAAGAGACACTGTGTCCTCTTTCTCAATGTCATGAAATGTTAGTAAAATATGTTCCAGATGAAGAAAAGTATGAGTACAGAAACAAAGCACAGGAGAAAAGAAAAACAAAAAAAACATTGTGTTGAAACATACAGAAATCAGCATGATTCACACGTGTTTGTGTGATTTTAGTTGGTGTTGCTAGGTCCGTTTTCTGACTCTCTGACAGAGAGGGGAGCAGGCTGACCTTTTCCCTTAAAGGATGTGGCAGCAGCCGGCACACAGTGTAACGTGGTGAGTCAGTCAGTGAATAGGAATGCGGCACTCCCTTGGCATCTCCTGGAAACATCATACAGGTTCTCACAGAGAGATGGAGTTTAGAGGGGGGGCGTTGTGGGAGTGATGACCATCTAAATGCTAATGCTAACCCATGATTCTTTTCTTAATCCCCTCTGGTGAAATTTTACTTATAAATGGTCATGAAAATATGTTTTTGCTCTCCTCTTGTGAAAAATCCTCCTTTCAGCAGATAAGCAGTTACCCAGAATCAAGAGGCACCTTTAGCAAACACACTCTGTGGACACTCCCAACAATCTGTTTGCTGTATGCTGATCAGGCACTGGGTTTGGTGTCATTAACATAATCACTGGTTTAATTGAAACTCTGTGACTAGCCCCACTCAGAGTGCCAGCTAGATGAGCTATTTGAAACTGGCCGAGTCGTAAGCCTGCTTGGTTAGCCCTGCAGCTATAGCTGATCACTCAACCTCAGGTCTAACCTATCAGGAACCAAGAAACAACAGAAACATTTACTTCTCTTAAGACAAATAACTCTGAGGATGCTCCTGGGCGACACTGTTGCTGCTGAGCCATTCTGATTTATTTATTTATTGATTGATTTAAGGACATTTTGGGAAAATGAGAAAATAAAAACCACTGTCATATCTGCCTCTTGGTGGGCTGGGCAGACATGATGTGTTTTTATTAATCTTGGTTTTGTTAATTAACAACATTACTTAGTTAGTTAGTTACATGCTGTAACCATTTCTTGGCAAACAGCATTTGGGAGCAGTAACTTCCTAGCATCTCTGCTGCTTATCTGGAAGCTTCATGGGAATAACAAAACATCTGTTAGTGGATGGAAAACATGCACAAGAAATATGTTTATCTGAAACATTTAGAGGTGCTGGTAAGCATGATGTGGACTTTGGATAGGGCCAGGCTATTCGTTTTAGGCGAGACTGTACAGTAATTGGGCATGAAAAGGAGGAGAATGACATCAGCTTGAACACACAGCATCATGAATGCAGAGCTGAACCCTTTTTTGGTGATTTTGCTTCAATTCATTCTTTAGAGCTTCCTAAACCTCCCCTTCCCATAACCTTTAAGATTCAAGGATCTGCTGCCTCCCCCTCCCACAGCCTATCAGCTGCTTGGGGAATTAGTCAGAGAGAAAGTCAGGGTCACCCCTGGCTCAGACATGTTACTCCCACTACCCTGGAAACCCAACAGGCATCCTGGAGACAAACACAGACCCACTGAGCTACCACAGTAAGTTCCTGGACTCCCACAGTTCCCAGCCAAGCCTGGGAAAAATACTCACTGAAAATGTTTTAACGAAGGCAAACAAAGAGAGAGGAGGCTGTTTAAGTGTGTTCAGTGAGGAGCTCCAACTGGCCTGTGTCAGCCCAAAACACCAAATTTCTTTCTTAGTTTGAACGTCCTATTTGCTGTTTTCTTCTGGTGAGAGGAGGGAAGTTTAGCTCATCTCTGGTTGCTTGAATTCTAATTCGTCCACTTGATCCTGATCCAAATGAACCTTTTTCTAGCCCAAATTGTGAACTCCCTGTCAATATGTTGTTAAAGCTGCTCTAATAAGTATTTTAATATTAACAATGGGACTAATGACTATGTGCAATATGAAAGATGCAGCTCCTTGTGATGAATTGATAGAGTTCACCTGACTCCGCCGTTCCCGTCAACTCTGCAGAGCTTAATAGCTTTTCATAAGTCATCGTTTACTGTTCTGTTCTGTTCTCACTGCTTTCATTAGCTTTGTTTCCAGCTACCCACAGTACCTACTGAACGCTACCAGCCCAGCACTGAGCAGAGGACTGACAAAGTTAGCTGCTAAAGAGCTAACAGGTTGTCTCGGGTGTTGGTGGAAAGTGAATCAGAGCTAAAATGAAAGTGAATATTGCAGTTACATCTGTCAACTAAATGCAAATGTTGCTCTGCTGGATGTTTGAATAAGGAACTATTTGCTAACATGTTAGCCATGACAGCTTTATAATGTGATTATATGCCACTGTTGTTTTTGCAGCTTGTTGTACTGTCATGATTTATTAAAGCACAGGTCTCATTTTCACAGTTTTCCCCACCTTACCATCAGTAATAATAACCAAATTAATTTGTTGAGATCTGAGAGAAACATGGTGTCAGATGATCAGACAAGTTTTAGAGAAACCCCTAAGTTAACGCGAAAGTTAATGACAACTCTGTGATCACTTATTACCCAAACTGTTCGTTTGACTCTTGATTCTTTCTAATGCACTTATCGTAGTTGTAGCTGTGCATGGTTTTCTTTGAGATGATGCTGGTGTATATCTTAACTGGTGTTTCAGATGCACTTCAGTTTACCTATTTACAAGTTCCCAAATCTGAACAATTAGTTTAGTAAGCATGATGTTATTTTAACCAAAAGAAATGATGGCCAAAAATACAAAAATAAGAGCCGAGCTGCAATAAAACAGAAATATCCTTTGAGTCAGTTGTTGCAGAAATCTAGAGTGTGAATATTCTAAGGCCTGAGAACCGGAGGATGTGCATAGTACAATCTGACAGAAAAAAAATGTCCCTTGTGCCTGTCTACATTTTTTAAAAAGATTTTCAAAATAAATGTCAGTGATTTATTGAAAAATGACTGACGATCTCCTATATTCCGTAATCTCTGATCAGTATTTCTGATATTTTTCTGAAGAACTTCAACAGATAAACTGTGGGAAAAATAACAGGAGGGCTTGCACAATATGGTGGCACCTGTGTGTTTTTGTTGCCTACTCAGGCCAAACCTGCTCATACTTTCAGCTTAAACCTCCTCGCTCCCTCCATGTCCAGGCTTGTTTGTCACAGATCTGCAACACAGTCAGGGACGGCCGCGGCCCGTGGGATCCAGCGTAGCTGTTGAGAGAGTGCTGAGGTGGGGCGCAGAGCTGTCCGCCCTCTCGCTCCCTCTCTCATTATGAAGTCTGAGTCATTCACAAAAATGTGAAAACAAAGTGAACAGCATAACTGCCTTCATGTGACTACAAGTTGAGAAAGAATCACTGCCGCCTGTCTTCTCATGCAGATTAAACTTAGCAGGAGCAGTTTACGCACAAAGAAAGAGAAAAACATTCTTACTTAATGAGGCAATAAATAACAGCATCATGGGAACATCAGTTGATGAACAAACGCTGAGCTGCTGTGTTTGCTTTCATTAATTTCACACTCCGCTGTTTCCTATTTGCAATGAGTCTACAGCTGTAATCCTCACAGAAAACACAATTATTATCATTGGTGCTCTGAGAATTTTTGTATTGCTCCGTGCTCTGTCACAGCACTGCTCTGGACAGTCAGGATGACTTCTGCAATGATATAACTAGAATGTTAATAACAAAAACATATAATAAAGTTTATAAAATTTATGATAAACCTCGCTGAGGTTTTTTTTTTTTTTATTACATTCTTATTTTGCTGACTGCACATGCTATTTCTTTGTGTGGGCATTTGTAGCAGATGGGTGGGACTAACTGGCACTGCATTGTAATAACACTGTATTATTGTGATGTTGTCCTTGTATAAAGAGGAGCCTCTTTATTGGCCCCTGTCTGCCTGACTCAAGTATTAGCGTCACATAAATTTGGGGATATATTTTAGCACAGAATGAGGACCGCAGTTCCTCATGAAACTGCACATTGAACTTACATCAAGAAGGGATCTTTATGGCCAGTTTGAACATGAGGAATGATTCCAGCAAGCAAAACTCGTGTGAATGTACATTTGGGTACTGCTGGACTATTGTTTTAAGAGTTGAAAAATTGGGAACTGTGGATTATTCCAAAACTTTACAATGAATTTCTTAGTCATTAGCTTTCTATATGGAATTGCTTCAATCAAGATCCTTTCCCACGCCTCCTGAAGATGCTTTGAGGATGAGGCAGTTTCATCTAAAAACAAATCTACAAACCTGAGAGTGTGGCTTTTGGAGTTTCTGGCTCTGATGACAAGCAAAGATTAAACTGATTAGAAGGTTTATACTGGATTTTTGAAAATGGAGGATATTTATCACATAAAAATATAGGAGTGTGGTAACTAAAATTTAAGTATGAGCAGAGTGAGCAAGTTCCAATCCCCCACCTCTTCCATAATAAACAGCCTACACAGAAGCAAAGGGCTTCTTCAGGGCTGATCAGCAGCTGGTGGCCATAGTTGTACCCATTTTTACCTCTCCATCACTGTGTGTGCCTCATTGCACTGTAAAGAGATGGAAACTGTGTTCCTGATCTTGGTCAGTTTTCAGTCTGTAAATAAGACAAATGCTCTTTAGAGCCTTAAATCCCAGTCCCAATCCCAGTGACACCTAGAACACTGTTCATCTTGACCTTTACTGGAGCACAATGCCCTCGGTTCTGCTGGAACAAGTGACACAGGCACGGGCTGGCCACCATCCATTACTCACTTAATGTCTGTGTGTGAGTCTGTGAGTATTTCTGTGCTTATGAGGTTTGCGTGACCTCATCAAGACAGAAAGATGAAGGAACTTCTCCAAAATTAGGATATTTTCCAGTTCCTTGCTTTTTCCTAACCCTAACCCTAACCCTAACCCTAACCCGATTAAGGTTAAAGTTTGTGGTTGAAGTTAAAAGGTTTGTTTTTGACACAAAGATATCAGGGTAGTTATCCGTCTGTGAAAACTGTTGCAGTGTCCTTAAGGCTCAATTACAGACAGGAGGCATGGACTTTGAGAGATGTGGGCATTTGCCAGGCAGGGAGGGTCCAGTGAAAGTCCATACTGAGTTGCATTAAGGCACGTGTATATTACATGTTAATTATTGAGCTTTAGAGGTGCTTGTAGGAGTATTTTATTAACTTGTAACAAAGCCAGGCTAGCTATTTCCCTCTGTGGCCAGTCTTTATGCTAAGCTAGGCTAACTGGCTGCTAGCTGCAGCTTTAGATTTATCATACAGACATGAGAGTGGTATTGATCTTCTCATCTAACTCTCAACTAGAAAACAAACCTATTTCTCAAAATGTGGAGCTATTGCTTTAAATCACTGACTCCAACGAGTCCTCCACCCTAATACCTATAGGCCTAGGTTGTTTGTCCTCGCCCTCGGATACAACCCACAGGAGCAGGTCAGCAGAGGGCAGACTGGACTTTTGAGCTTTTATGACTTTTACCCAGAAAATAAATTTTCCCATGACTGTGGTATTAATGTTCTTGATTCATTCATTCGGTTTTATCTATTACACATTCTTTACAGAATTGCCAAACACTACTTATTTGACAACTGCATAGTTTAATGCATCTGCATAGGACCATTTCTCAGAATTATAATTTGTAGTCTAAACATACATGATATCCCATTGATTTGTTAGCAAACTATGTGTGTTTGTGTAACAATGTGAATGTGTGTGTCTGTGCCTGTAGTGTACTGTGGCAGGCAGACAGACAGAGGACAAACACATGCAGATGGAGACAGCGACAGAGAGAGATAGGGGTGGGAGCTGGGGGCTAAAGGAAGTTCCTGACAACATTACCCAACAGCTCCAGTTCTGCGTTAGAACAGTTAGAACGCAGAGGAGGGTGATTATGCAACAGCTCGGCTTTCTGTTTCCTTTTCATAAGAAGAAGGTGTAACACATGACTTGGGGGAACAGAGACAAAGATGGGTCAATCAGCTCTTATCGGTGAGACAGAAAGAAGTCTCTGGCCACTAATGCCTGCTGAGAATGAATAACACGCAGATGACAACGTATTGCATCACAGCCCTCTGTACTGTGATCAAAACAAATCACACTCATTATCACATATAAGGTGTCTCCAAGGAAACGCAAAAGAGCTATCAATGTGTCCTTTCTTCCGAAAGCTAAACACAGACTATGTTATAAAATGTCTGCGGCAGCTATGTCACACAGTGTCCTATTTTTGCGATGACTCAGTGATGAACTGAGGCAGTCAAGTGAACTCTGGGGGTTGACTCACCAACAGTCCATGCAAATACCCGACTCTGTATTTGACTCTAAAGACAGTTTGCATGATTAGTCCTTCCATGTGTGCAGGGAAAGTTGTGGTCAACAATCAATGGACAATAGGATGAAACAGATCAGTGTAGTGTCTACATATGGCTGGTTCCGCTGGATACTTGTATTTAATAGTCAGAGGAATATGGAATTTGACATATAGTGAGAGATGAGAGGCCACTCTCACGTCTGTTAAATATAAAGCTACAGCCAGCAGCTTGTTCTGGATCTTAGCTTTAGCTTGTCAAGCAGACTTCTAAAGTTTTTTCATCACTGTTAGGTTGACTGGTGGGAGTGTCCAGCCAAGAAAGAGCGCAGTACATAAACTCACCGTAAAATCGTAACTTTTTGTATTTACCCTGTGGTTTTTGCAGTGATTAAAAACAAAACAAAACAAAACAAGAAAACAAAAACAAGACGCAAAACAGGCTAATAGTCAAAATTTCCATCCATATTTTATGTATTCATTTCATGGTTACAGTCTCATTGCTTTCACACAGATCAGATGTTTTCCTCTGCACTACTATTTTTGTTACGTTTAAGTTACATGCTTCATGTTCATTGTGATTTTTTTTTTCTATTGTGATTTTTTTATATGTGCAAATTCAAAATGTGCATAAAAACAAGTGAGTGGAAACATAAGTAGTGAACCTCAGAGATGTTGCTAGGCAGATTTTGCTTCCAGTACCAGCCTAGCTGTGTAAACTGGGCAAAGCTAACTGCCTGGTGGTTTAGCCTTATATTTATCATACAGACATCTATGTGGTATCAGTCTTCTCATCTCACTCTCTGTAAAAGAAAAAAAAAAGCCAGGTGTTTCTCAAAATGTCAAACTATTTCTTTAACTTCTTAGAAGTGACAATTATCATTTCAGACAAGACAAAAGATTCTCTCTTTCTAGACATGTCTCCCATTTGCATGTCCAACTGAACAGAAGCTCTTCCCAGCTTAAAACGCAGTTTAGAACAGCAGAACTTTAGTAGGCTGCATTTTAGGACGTGCACATCAACACGAGCCAACATGCAGAGTTAGATGTGGCATGTGGTTCTCAGAATGAAAGGGGAAATGAATGGCGGTGTCATTCGCAGAAACTACCTGTGGTCTCCAGTACACTCTAATCTCTTCAGGGAAATCGCAAGAGGTCTGAATACTTGCAGAAAAAAAGCAAGTGTCAGATCAAAGGATTACTGAAGACTGAAACTACATTTTGAATTCATACTAGAGATGACATTTTATTTTTAGAACTGTTGATCTTTGGTGACCTCTGTCTATTATTATCTGATATAAAAATACATACAGTGAATTATGTGGAGCGACTGCACAACTTCCAAATTGTACATTTGTGACTTGAAACGTGGATGTGCATTGAAGAATAAGACTTTATGTTAGATAGAGGAGCTCAAGGCTTGCACTAAGATGACTGAGGAATAGATATCAGGGATAGACCAAGCATTAGATGGTGCTTAAGGAGCGTGACCCCCAAAGGTTGACTTTGTGAGTGTGTGTAGACCAGGGGAGAGACATTAGTGGAGGATCCACTAATGGATAAAACATTTGCCTGAATGTTTTTGGTTCGTAACAAGTGCACAAAAAGAAACGTCTGTTTGACATTAGTGTAGAGAGAAACAATTTCTAGCCACTTGTGTTCTAACAAGACTACAAGTCTGCAGCCATGCTGGCAGCTCTCTGAGGCTGTCCCTAGGCACAGCAGTGAGCTAAATGCTAATGTCAGCATGCCAAGATGCTAAAAATAAAAATGCTAACATGTTGATGTGTAGCAGGAAATGCTTGCCATGATGACCATCTCAGACTAGCGTGTTAGCGTGTATCGATTGATAATTAGCACAAAGCAAAAGAAGGGCTCTGGTCATAAACCAAAATGCTGAAGAATTTCGACCTAATGATGGTGCAACATAAAAGGTTACTAAATAAGCTGAAACAAGCTGTGAACACACCACTGACACACTAACACATTTTAATGTGATATAGCATACTTGTTTGCAAACAGTTGTCTATTTACACTTCCAGAAGATACAGAGCAACATTAGCTTTCATATAGAGTCATGTTTCTGACAACCTGGCCATATAAATATCCTATTACCTCTCTCCTTTTAGCTGTTTCCACTCATTTCCAGAGAAAATATCTGTCTCTGTAGCTGTTAAATGCTCCACTATGTTCATCATTTAGTTGCAAACTGTGTCTGTCTGCTGTTAGGTGTTGGGCAGGTAGCTGGAAAACCAAAACAATGTTGAAAGATGCTAAAAAAAACACCCTCCACAGAGCTGAGGGGAATGACAGACGCTTTAAAGAGATGATACAGTGGAAGCACTTTAACCTACATTTGCATCTCCGTATTTAAGTCCCCATGCACCCATTCAAATTACGGCTGGTAAGTGCACATTGTATTTACCTGACAGGCAGTAAGTGGAGCTGATGGGCGCAGCCTCCACGTATTTTGCTGTTGTGTAAATCTTTGTTTCGCAGTGTGTGGGACCTTAGCAGTGCTTGAAGAAGATTAGCGATGAGGCCAGGAGTCCCACCGGAGCATCACAACTGATTAAACCTACAACTCTTATCTATCCAGGAGAGCAGATCAATGATAGGCTGCTGCCTGTGGCTCACTATCACTGCTCAAATATCTAGATTAACCCAGAGGAGCATCTGCAGCTTTTTAGTGGGATTAAAACAAGCAGTGACCCACATCCCAGCGGTGAACTAGCAGAGGGTGATTACTTTATAGCTTATAACTCAGAGGAGCAGTGGTGTGAAGTACTCAGATCCTTTACTTTTAAGTAAAAGTGTAAAAATACTCCACGTGTTAACATATAATCTGGCTTTTGATGTTGTAGTCATGATACAAATAATTTTAACTTCGTTATACTTTTTATATACTATATTTAGCAACCGGGTAAAGAGGATCGTTAAAACCTAAGGCCCAAATCTTCATCTGCAAAGTAACTACAGCTGCCATAGTAATGTGACAGAGTAAAAAGAACAATATTTCCCTCTGAAATGTAGAGGAGCAGAATTAGACTAATACAAATAGTACTTCATTGTTCTACTTAAATACAGTATTTGACTAAACAGACTTTCCACCTGTGATGAGGAGCAATCAGTGCAGTTATATGCTGTATATGGCTATTTGTAAATACTTTAGAAACATTCTCCATTTAAACAGTGGTTTAACAAAGCTGAAATCCTGATGTGTTCCTGTTTGTGTATACAGGTGCAGATTCAGGTAACTCACTGGGTCAGCGCGTTAATCCAGCCATGTCAGATGATCATCCTGACAAACCTGAACTAATATCAGTACAATGACTCTTCTCAGATAAATAATAGTAAAAACACTACATTTTCTATGAATGAACATTTTGCAGTTAATAATGGAGTCAGTGCTGTCTTTGTTGAGTTTGAATATCTGTAGTAAAAAGCCAGTTCTTTGTGTTTAAGCCTGTTCTCTTCTCTGTAGCAGCACGTAAACACCCGTCCCCTTTTTGCTGCCATCTGCTTTCTACCAACCTGTCTTGCCTCATCACTACCTCAATCTTTTCCGTATCCGCTGCTTTTCTACGTAAGTATCAAACAGGAAACGTGCTGAGAACTTATACATGACCTTGTAAAGTCTTTGTGTTACCTTTATTTATAAATAAATGCTATTCTAAAGAAAACTATTCTTGCAAACCTATGGTTTCACTTTGAAGTATGTTGCAGTACCAATATTACATTTTAAATACGACTATGTTAATCCACACAGCATCATAACAACAAACTGCCTTACTTAAAGTAATACAAAGGAGTCACGTGTCATAGTTAAAAAAATATTTATTGAAATCGTATAAAAATAGTTTCTAACATAATTTACAATTCTAATTTGAAAGGATGAAAAAAACGCAACAATCCAAGCTGCAATCATGCAACCAGTTTCTCTCGCACACAGAAGCACATTCATATACATTCACACACAAACATCCAACATTCAGAATTCACTCGCTCCCACAGCAGACAACAGCGTAACGAAACAAGTTACCATCAGTAGACGTTCATTGTTTACATACATTAAGATGGAAGTGCTTTCAGGACTAATTACATGTTATTTACATTACATACACAAACATACACACACACATCTGCTCTTTTAAAATTTCAAGCCATAAATATGGTAAAAAAAAAAAATCATCTTGTCTTTGTTTGTCTTTTAAATAATCTGTGGGCCCTTCAGTGACTGTGGAATGAAACATATACGTACAGCCGAAATTCTCTCATAAATAAATAAATAAATTCTGTGACAAAAAGCTCATTGAGTGTGAGAGAAAGAAGTCACGGCAATAATAAATATTGTGATTATTTACAATTCTTGTCCCCACTGAATTTTAAGACCTGTGTGAGGCACTGAGTAAAAGTAAACAAAAAAAAAAATTGAAGTGAAGAGCAGAGGATGTTGTATTTCGGTATGGTTTAAGTTTGCATTGTGGTGTGCATTCAGGTGGATGTGAATGAGCGGTTGCCTAAGCCTTGTGTTTGTATACAGTACAACACGTAGGAGGAGGAAGCGGAGGTTGTAGAGTAGAGGTGGGTGCTGTAGTAAAGAGAGTGAGGTAAGTCCAGTGTTTCTTTTTTTTATGACTTGTTTGCACAGGTTGCTGCCGGAGCTATGAGGTTCTCTGGTTGCTAATGACATTGGAGTAGTAGAAGTAGTGATAGTAGTGGTTGTAAATGGCATAGGCTTTACTGATCTAGGCCCATGAGAGAAAAGAAACAGCAATAAACGATATAAAGCCTTGTAAAGAGTAAGGAGCAAAAAGGCTGCTGAGAAGAAGAGCCTTTCCGCTTTCACAAATTCAAGTATTTTCAGGGTCCCCCAACAATCTCACAGAAGGCACTTTTTGAAAATCACGCTCCTCTTCGCCAACGCCTCTGCTCTTCCCACTCTGCTGTGACAGCGAGAAATAGATGGAGAGAGCAGAGTACAGCGTAGCGAGAAGTTACATAACTCAAGGCTGTCCACTTGCCATTAAGCAGAACAGTGAGCAAATGTACTGTATTTGCTCGGTGCAGGTGTCTGTGCACACAGAGCATGCCCTCCTACGGAGTGAAACACCCGTTTCCTAGATCAGAGTCCAGCAGTCTCCAGCGAGGATGATGTTCTGACATAGGTCAACGACTAGGAAAAGCAAGTAGCTGGGGTGGTGGGGGTGGAGAGGGTGTGGCCTGCCAGGTTCAAACCAAGGAGTGATGGTTTTGTTATGATCTCGGCCTCCTCTGTCTGTAGTCCTTTACACCTTGTTCTCGACTGTGCCAGGACATGCGGCCTGTGCGCTTCAAGTCTGTTACATAAGTCTTTTGTAATAGTCTCTTATGTCAGTGCAGTCCAGTTCGGCCCAGGGTGAACTGTTTGCCTCCATCACTGAGCCACGGCTACAGGGGTGGGTGTAAAGGCTGTGGGCTCGTGGCTGATGCTGTGCAGTCTGATCTCTGTGGTTGTCTTCTCTGTCTGCACTGTGGGTGGCATTACAGAGGAGGATGTGCTCTGCATCCACGAGTGGTTGATGATGTCCTCGAAGGATGGACGGTCCGCTGGCCGCAGAGACAGACACCACTTGATCAGCTGCTGGCATTCTGGAGGAGGAAGAGGACAACCAATAAGTCCGGAGCAATAAACTGAGTATGACACATCGCACACCTGTGACCAAGAAGCTAGGGCAGGTATTGCAGTGTGAATTTACCTGTGGAGATTCTCCTTCGGAAGAGGACCTGCCCTCTTATGATCTCCTCGTCGTGTTCAAACGGGATGTCCCCACACACCATATCATACAGCAAGACACCCAGGGACCAAACGGTGGCAGAGCGCCCATGATAGCGATGGTATTTGATCCACTCTGGCGGGCTGTACACTCTGGTTCCTATTACACAAGAGAAAATAAAAAATAACTTTACAATCAGTAATATTATTTAATAACTTTGCACAAATTAATACTAATATCAGAGAAAATATAAGCATTGGTTCAATCTCCTCTAAGTGAACTGTTTAGGGCGTTTGTATTGTATAGTCAAATTGAAAATGAAAGCACTGCAGAAGGGCTTAAATGCTTAACAGAGTTCAGACTTATCAGCTGAGCCTGTTTCTGAGTCTATTATCAGGGCTCAGGTGCCAGGGAGCGTGACAGGCTGGGTGTGTGTGTGTGAGAGAGAGAGAGGGGAAGTGAGTGTGGGAGGGGGGAGCGGACATGTGACTTTGTTTACAAACTTTGAGTTGTAAAAAATACGGTTTCCCTCCAATGGGGGGCGCCAAAGCAAGGCAATACTGCTCAGCCTGTGTTACCAGGCTGCTTTGGGGCTGGTGGGGGGGTATCAATAGATAACACAAGCAAGGAAAGTCTGCTAGGGTCTGGGGGCTCACATCACAAGACTAAAGAGCTTCACTGCCCAAGATGTTAAGATCCTTATAAACACATTACTGTATCTAATGAGTAACAATAAAACAATTTCTGGACTGCAACATGTCTCTTCAGCAAGGATGACTCACCATCAAAGTCTGTGTAAATGGTGTCCTTCAGCAGGGCTCCGGATCCGAAGTCGATGAGCTTCATCTCTCCGGTGCGCAGGTCGATGAGAATGTTCTCGTCCTTGATGTCCCGGTGCACCACGCCGCAGTTGTGGCAGTGTCGCACGGCCTCCAGCACCTGGCGGAAAAAGCTCCGCGCCAGCTCCTCCGGTAAGGCACCCCTCTCCGTGATGAAGTCGAACAGGTCCTTGACGTTTTCCGGTCTCTCCATCACGATGATGAAGCTGTCCGGTCGCTCGAACCAGTCCAACATTTTGATAACGCCGCGGAAACCAGTCCCGACCTTCTTCAACAGCACGATCTCCATAGGAACCCGAGAGCCATTGGGCTGAAGAGATAATGATAAATAATAATAAGTACAAGTAGTAAATATATGCACACCTGAACAGAAATCAGACATTTTCAATATTTCCCATTAAAGCGCTTCATGAGACCCATATAGTTTTATATTGCACAATGTCATGTTAATTAAGCAGATATTAGCATTAATTCAATTTTTTTTAAAAACGGTCATATAAATTGTGTCTTACCAGTTCTCCCCACTCGGAGATCCTGTCCTTGGCTATGTGTTTGACAGCAACCTAGCAAAAAAAAAAAAAACAACCGCGTCAAGCGACATGTACAACAACCAAACATGTGAAGCAGCCACTTTAAATGTGATATACACACATATAAAACCACATAAGGCATACTAACCGGGGCGCCGTCGGATACCCTTGTACCGGAGTAGACGGTGCCAAACCCGCCGCTGCCCAGGACCGCGCCGACCTGATACAGCTTCTCGAAGGGCTCCCTCTCCTTAACTGCAAATATATACACAAACACAGCCGGTAAACACCAGGGTACAAACCGTGTAATTCCCTCTGAAAACCCCCGTACCTGCAGCAAAAGTAACCACCAGTCTCACAATATCAGAGCATAATAATACAGCTAATATTATCGGTAATAAATGGTCTGAATGAACTGCCGTCCTTGAAAATTAGCGAGTAGTAGCATGCGTGGACTGAGCCGCTGTAGGCGGGCTGCCAGCCATTGCTGCAGCTCCGTCCTCCATAACAAAACAGTGGGGAAAAAGGGCGTCTAACCTTGATGAACTTGGAGCTGGATTTTCGCCGGCATATCTACGGTGGAGATGTGGGCCAGAGAATTGAGCTTGGACAGCAGCATTACTTTGAGGATATCCACCACGAACCAGCGACAGGAGTCTTCTTCGTTTGTCTTTTGGTTTGTGACTGTAATTTTATTCCGACAGTACGACTCTCCCGTCTCCCGTGTAGAGCTTTGCGTCCACGTTGCACAGGCACAAAAAATGCGGTAGGGATCCTCTCGTCCGCATAGGAGAAAAACCCGCTTGTGATCCAGGAAAATAGTAGCCAACACAGAAAAACGTCGTCCCGGCTAATGGAATAACTGGACTTCACCTTAGAAACGCCAAACCACGGCTGTTCCACGCAATGTTTTGTAAACAGTTCAGTAAATCAGATAAAAGCGGTGTGTAGACCAATGCCTCCGTCGGACACCGGCTCTTGGAAACACAGTGCGGGGGGGGGGAGATGGTTATAAGGCGGTAGTAAGAGGGCGTTGCCATACGGTCCGCGACTCTGCCCCTTTCCTCCCGCTGCACCAATAAGAATGCAAATACGCATTCCAAACGCACGTCAATCATCGACTGAAAATAAGGCCAACCTCATAACCGCCAGGCAGACACAGACGTGGCGGGAATCAAAACGCGCCAAAAGGGGGGAGACTAAAGCAATAATTATGAATTCATGTTGGAGGGAAATGCAAATTCAAAGCCAAGTTTCCCCCTCCCGTCCCCCGTCTCCCCCCTTCGCGGGAAGCTTAGTCGGGGAGTAGACCATTATTAATAGGCTTCAACAAACATGAGTGAATCAACTTACTGAAACTGAATGTAAGTGTCTGAACTAATTTCTATTCTATTCATGTCTGATATTAAAGTCTCAGTTGCACTTGTCTTCTCCACAAGTTGCGTCTGAGAACAGGAACAGACTGTTGCTATTGGTTGCACTAAAGCATTTGTCTGAGCCAATAAAGACGTTTTGGGCAAAGAGACACATATAGGACCCGTACAACCCCAGAGCAGTTCATCAGTTGCATGTGGGCTATTCTAACCCCCTGCCATTTACCTAATTATTTTCACATTAAACACAGGTTTACTGGCTGAAGTGAAGTCCAGGACTATGGTCTTTATTTGAGTTGCCTGACAATGCCCCTCAACTGACTGCGCATCAAAGCGCCCTGCGGAGAATAGGTGCATTCCACGCATTCTTTCAAATTGGGTGGCCGAGTCTGCAGCCGTTCACAGGATGTGGGAAACTAGAGATAAAAAGACTTCCATTTACCCCCTCCTCCTCTCCCCGCCCTCCTTTTCCCGCGCATGTTATTGTCTGAATGGCATGCTCTCTTTCTCTCCCTCCCCTACCTAAGTTATGTTTTGTTTTCCTTTGAAACGACATGTTATATGTTATAACGCTGATATATTATGTATTTCACAGATATTTAATGTTCATTTTGAATGTGATCAAACGAGAGGAAGGAGGGAAGGATTAATTAGGAAATGTTTATTTATTTATATGAAGGTGTGGCAGCTGCGCTGTATTTCATAATAAATATAATTTTTGTCCATCCTCCAATTGTTTGCTCTCCCTACTTTTTTTTTCTTTTTTTTTTTTTAACTTGCATGTGCCCAATGAGCAAGCCTTTATTCAAATCCAAATGCCTTAAATGGGACAACATACACACATTTGCACATAGCAAATGTAAGCCTACACCATTAGACACTTAAAGTCAGTGGACTAGTTCTTAACCCGGCTGACTGGAATGAAAACGAGAGCACAGGAGTGTTCAGCCCTGGGCAAATTCCTTTAACACCTCTGACAAATCCTGAACTACTAAATCCTGAGTAACAGCCATCAGTCGACAGGTTTGAAAGTGTTAGCTTAAATACACTGTAACCAAGCATGATTTGTTTTTTCTGTTTTTTTTTTTATTTGTGTGTAAAAGTTTATCACATTATTCAGTTGCTTTTTAGGGCTCACATTGCTGTTTGTTTTATTTCACAGCTGAATATGTGAAGCATATCATGTGCAACACCCAAGTTTTTTAAAATTTTTTTATTGTTGTTGAGCTACTGTAGTAATAGTAGTGAAAGCACTGGTTTTTGAAGTGTCCTAAAAGGTCCAGAGAGGAGTGTGCACCGTGTTCATGCTCAGTCAGGGGCATTGGAGAAGTGTGTGAAAATGAAGAGGTCCAAAGCAATGAGTGTGACAGTGACCGCAGGCCTATGAAATGCCACCAGTGAGCGCATTATCTCTCTGGGGCTGCACATATCCCTGCCTGCATGATCAGCAGGGCTCAAATGACAGCCATCTAACCCCATCTGTCAGAAGGACAGATTATTAGTTGCACCGCTCGCTTTGGGGTCAGCTGCTCAGTCCAGTCTCGGCAAGTCTCAGTTTCTTTCCTTAGAGGAGAGGACAAAGGGTTCTTACTGTAAAGCAGGACATCCCGGCTTTTTTTTTTTTTATGAACATTGAATAGATCCACCCTGACCCATGCAGCCCCGATGAGCATTTGTCTCAAGTTTTAGCCATTTTTTCATTTACATATCAGTCCTGCTCTGCACGCTGAAACATTAGAGGCCACACGGGAAAAGAGCACCACAGCAAAAGATTTGTCTTACATAATACCTTTATGAATGACTTCCTTTTTCTAGATAAATAGAAACCCTGCCCCCAGGAAGGTTTCACAACACCAAATTGTATTTCTCCATGTTGAATGTCGAACCATAATCAATATGTGCACAGTCCGACTGGAATAAAGTTTCTGAATTAGAGACATTATTTGTTGCTGTTGTTTTTTTGTTTTTTGACATTTTGATATTAATACTGACTGAAAACACTGAATATTAGTTTTCGTATGTATGCTGACCAATGAAAGGTATGCATGTAATGTTTGTTAAGCCTCCATTGAGTCAACAGCTGTTAAGTTGTGGTGAAGTTTTTCAAACAGAATGTCTCTATGTGATCATTTTAAGAACACAAAGTTAATGGTGGAACAAACTGTGACTTAACACATACACACGTTATCCACTGTAAGCTGCACATGCTCCACATGATCTTGATACTGTAATTTAGTTTCCTTTTTATCCAACACTGTATTTAAAATGATGTTGCAAATTGAAGCTTCCCATAAACTCTGTTATCTGCATGACTCCTCAGTACACCCTTGGCCTGGTACTCCATCTCCACCCTTCATCAGAATTTCATAACACTTTCTGTGTAACACATTAACCAGGCACACATTTTCTTCTCAGGAGACGACTCACTTCCCCCCGTGTGACCTCATTCAGTCCCTGCACAACTCCACTGTCTTTATGTTTTTTTGCCTCTCTCCTCCACTCTGTTCCGTCATCCTGGATGTCGTAAAGGGTTGAGCCACTTGTCTGCACTTAAAACACTTGTTCAGCCATCAGTCACGATGACCAGCCAATCACCTCTTCACCTGTCTTCAGATCCCACCTGCTGCCACTCTGTAAGTGGCAGGAAAAATAATTATGGAGGTGGAAGAGACAAGCGTAGGCTTGCGTAGGGTGTTTGATGGCTCTCGATACTGCCAGTGGATTGAACAGTGGTTAATGGATAGGAGATGGCAGTCTCTGTGGCTGCTCACATGGAGATTTGGATGTCATACAGACAATAATATTCTCATGGCCAGCTGTTATGCTGGTATAAATAATTATTAGGAATGTTGTTTTGTAGGTACTATATGCATTAGATGCCTGTATGGAAACGAGACTTGTAATTATTTTAAATAACTCTGATACTTCACTGAGAGCCTTGTCATTCATGACAGTAACTTTAGAGAACAGAAGAAATACAAATCAGCACTGTAGACATGTAAATATTCCCAACTGAAGGATAATTGATGTTTTTGTGTTATTATTGCTTGAAGCCATGTGAGCCTACAATGAACTGGAATAAACTTTCAGCTCTAATAATGACAATACAGATAAATTACACTCTCTTTAAAGATCGGTTTGAATGCCATATTAACATATTTTGCACCATTTCAGAGCGTTAATTAGACTTCATACAGAACAACTAATGCATGGATTTTTATCAGAAAATCTAAATCTAAATTTGTCATAATGGAGCTTTTATGTCTGTGAAAAGGCTGTTTCACACAGGCATAATAAATGGAACCATTAAGCCATCATCCTCTGAAGCGCTAATGTTAAATCACTCAAAGCATCTTAAAAGTCATTTGTATGCTCTTCACTGACAGCCTGTCTTCCTGGATATGTGATGGGCAGCGCGGTATGCAGAAATGGACTGAAGCCTGGTGCCTCGTTGTGTTGTGTGTGCTTTGACAGTGACTGACAAAGATTAACCCATAATTAGAGGAGGGTCGTAATACTGCCCTGCAGCTCAGCAGGAGGAGCAGCCTCGCTCCTCTCAGACAAACAAAGCCTGCCCATGTCAGTTATGTTGATTGGGTTGCCAGACATGGTGCCTTCTCACTACTTTAGATTTGATAATGAGGAATTCATTAATGAATGCAGGCTTATAAACATGCAGAGGCATCAGCACTGAAATGTTTTAACCTGCTCTGATCGATCTAGAGATCTCCTGGATTTGCTTTTGAGCTATCACTGGCTATTTCCTCATCACCTGCTTAACACTGATCTCACTGCATAAAAATGTCTGTGGAGAAAGTTATGGTTGGCATCTGACCATTCGGAGAACTCAGAGCCTGGAAGTAGCTAACTTCTGCCCCGTGCTGATGCACACTTAAACACACACAAACAAACACACAAATAAACACAAACGCTGAAACATTAGCTGTCATGCTTCCAAATTAGCTGCAACGGCTTTTGAAACTCTCCCCAAATAAGGAAGGCATCAGCATGTGTTAAAGTTTGTGTGTGTGTGCGTGGGGGGTCTTCTTCCTTTAAGACACCTTATTTTTAGAGGTGTCTTTAAGGAAGAAGGAATAGCTGTGTGGTGGGTAACCTCCGGTGTGGCCTGACCTCTCCTCAGATAGCCTCCCACCCCCTTCCCTCCTCAGGTCTGGAGAGGTCTTGACTGGCAGGGCCATGGGAAAAGGCTCCATTGTACATCAAAGGCAGACCTATGTGGGAAAGCACCACAGAAGGCCTGTAGAGTACCCTAAAGGTCACCACAGGTCAACTTTCATGTCAGCACAGGCCTGGTTATGGGGTCAGAGGTTATTGGCATACCTGTCCAGCGCCACTCAGACTGTTCTTCCAGGAAATTATCCCCACTTGTCTCAATTAGGGATTTGGCTACTGAAGGGCCCTGTAAGGTTTGTTTATGACTGTTTTTGTGATTGTTACCGAGGAGTGGGCATAATCAGTGTGTAAAAAGGAAAGGTTCCTTTTAAGTTTACCAGTGGTTACAATAATAGGACTGTTGTCTTAGACTTGTCCATACGGGGGTTGAGATCACAGGAAATAATGCTTCCTAGTTTATCCCTCTGATCCCTCTTGATAATGATACTGTTGACAGAGGGGATTACATGAAATCCTATTAAAAAAAAAACTACAACATCCATTCCATTCAGTATAGAACTTGTTAACCATGTGACCATAAGCGAGTTTTGGATTGTCATTACTATTGACTATATGCTATGCAGTGTGGTGGATGTATTTATTGTTGGTGCACAATTGACATTGGTAGTTATCCAATCAGAGCTTAGAAAATAGGAAGGCGGGCCTGTGAAGCTTTGAAACACAAAAACAAAAGTAGAAGGCACAGACTAAATGGCATGTTTGTTGGCTCTAACGTAAGCTGCAAACTAGCACACCCCGCTAACTAGCTGCTATTGAAGCGTCACTTCATTGGCTGACTACATTATTATGTGGGGTTAGAGGTTAGAAAAAGAAAAAAAACTTTCCTGGCAACATTTGTCATGTTCTCAGACAAATCAGTGTTTGGGGCTAGAAATAAAAAGCCCCTTTTGTTTACTTCTGTGCAAAACCACTGGTAAATCTGCCACTGTTATCATTTTAAATGGCCTGCACGCCATGTTATAACGGAAAGCTTGACAGGTGTAGCAGCAGCTAAGGTGGATGGAGCTTAGTGAAGGGTCAGCGTCATTTCTGCTCACCAAACCCAGCTCAAGATGATGTCTGTTGGGCTGCAGCACCATCTTGGCTTTGCACCAAAATACAACTCTCAGCACCACCCTTTCAGTGGTGCTGTAATGGCTTTGCGGGTCACAGAGAGAAGAGGGTGGATTGAGAAGAGTATGAAGCCATGTGTCTTTGGAACGCAAAGAGGGTGAGGAAGAGAGGGTGAGGAATGTGCTGAACCAGGAAGAAGGCTGCTCGTGTCACCTTCCCACAGAGGTTAAGAGGAGAGGGGTGTGGGGGAAGGGAAGGGGTTGTTGTTTAGTGGGGACTGTACACATTTATCCACGTGGGAAACAGACAGTGGTGACATATTAAACAGCCCAGTGACACTGTTGCCAGTCACTGTTAAAGAATGTTGGTGGTGGGATAATTTCAAACTTCCCACAGGGATAGAACAGGGGCTTTCGCCTTTGCCCTTTCTTCGTGTTTGGCAATCAGCTGCTCTGTTCTCATTTGAGCAGAGCGAATAGACCAGTTATTCACGTGAGAAACAACTTTGGAGGCAGGTTACACTGATGTCACCTCTAAGTAGCTGGCCGCAAATGAATAAGGCTCCTCAGTAAAATTGTGGAACATTTAAAAAAATCCCCATGACTCTACCACAACAATAGCTAGTTTTGCTGTCCCTTTGCTTTCCATTTAAAGTTTTTCACCGCTCTGTTTTGTTTCTGTCTTTCGATTCAGCCACCACCCCACTCTCACTCTCATTCTCACCCCCTCCCCACTTCTATACACTCTTTACAGTTGATTTGCATTGTGGCCCAGAGAGTGGGGTGAGCAGTTATTGTTGTCATGATGGCAGAGGGGTTTTCCCACCAGCTTTTGCTTCTCCTCTGGCTGAATCAAAACATCTCTGCTGGTGATGTCATGGCCCAGAAACTACTCAAAGCTGCTTCCCTGGGAAACCCCGTATCAGGAAGTCAAGCCGATTTTTTCCCCTCCTTGATTGTTATAGCAGAGCAGCTTGGAAGAGACTGAGAGGTTTTTGATTGGGTTCCCTTACACTGCCGGTTGAAATGGCCAGCGCGAACCCGCTGAACTCAAACATCGGGACTCAACCTCTCAGCTGCTCTGCTTTTTTCATTGCTTTTTTTTTTTTTTTTTTTGAATGAGCTGATTGCTGAACCATGACACTGAACTAATGCTGCAATGTGGATACAGCTCCTGTTCCAAAATAATTCATTGTTGTTTTGCTGTTTGCTGTGTTTGCACATACAGCTTTTGGCAAGAAGCAGTGAGGAAACACAGTTGTAGATGTGTTATAAAGTAAAATGTCCTACAGCTTAAACGGTCCAAGCCTAACACAATATTTCCAACACAATAACAGGAAGACTGTGACAGCAGTATATTAATAGACTTAAACCAGAAACCTACATTTTGAAGGTCCAAGTCAGCTGACATGACTGGAAACTATTATGCCAGTCTATCAGAATGTTGATTTAGTACCACCTCTGGGTGGGTGTTTCCCTTGGCAGTGGCTCACTGTCAGCTCTCACTACTGACGTGTCACAGCCTATAAATACTGATACAAGATGTTTATTTTTCCCTTTTCAACAAGCCCACGCAGCATGTGATGATGAAGGTGTTGCTCCTTCTACAACATTCAGCATGTGGGAGGGCCTGTTGTGCTTTAAAGGCAAATTTTGACATTCTGGGAAATAAACTGAGGTAGATGAGAAGATTGATACCGCTCATGTTTGTATAATAAGTATGAAGACGCTGTTGGCAGGCAGTTACCTTAGCTTTGCACAAATATCAAGGAAGTGTTTTTTTGTTTTCAACACTGCCTCATAAAAGCTACTGAGCTAAAATGAGCAAACTCCATCCATTTTAAAATGATCTTTCTGAGGTTAGCAGTGTACAAGAATGTTTCAGCTGCCTCTGCTTCTATTAGTAAAACCTTTAACACTAACAAAAACAAATATTTGACCTCAGACTTCCAGTCTTATCAGTGTTATTATGCCAGCTGAGAATTGTTGAATATTCAGTGACCCCCTCTTCACTTCAGCTGCGACCTCGCTTTGTAAATTGCATTGTACTTTACAATGTAAATAATGAATCTATTCACATTGGAGAGGTGAAGTCTGTGTACCTACAGTCTCCCTGTCTGTTCTCTGATGAGTGGATTAACCTTTGAATGGACACAAAACATCATTCTGCTGGCCTCACCCACTGTGTTCCCAGCCTCCTTTCTCTGCTGGCAATCCACACGTGCAGCCAGCACATGCTGCTAAGGGGCCTCTCAGTGTAGCTATTTCATTCTAATGTGTGCTGCCTGTGATAGCCTTGGAGGAGCAAGCATGAGGAGCTGTCTGGCCATGCTGTCTCTGGAGGGAAGGGTGGAAATGCAGGAGGAAAATTCTGCTGCTCAGCTCCTTGTCCCATTCCTTCTTACTTTGAACTCAACTCTTCTCTTCTCTTCTTCCCCTCTATCTCTCTCTCTCTCCACTGATTACATCTTGTCTCCATGCCATCACAGGATGACACATCCTCTGCATTCTTCACATCTGATCACATCTGTTTTTTCCTCTGTGATAAAAATGAAATGAAAATAAAAATGAAAATACCACCCGCTTCATTGAAATCTTGCAAATAAACATCTCTTGCTAATTAGTGCCGTGTTATCATGTCCTCTGTTTTTTTTTTTTGGTTCAAAGATCACAACATCCGGTGTTCTGTGTACAAACTGTCGAGGAAGTGAAGATTTTGCCCCCGGCGCTCTGTAGGGAGACAGTGCTTTTGTCTTTTTCTCATAGGTACTTGGCTTTATGAGTGAAACTGAGCTTGAAATCACAAATAAAATACTTTTAGCTCTGAGCACTGGTTTTTTGGTTTAGCAAACACACACTGAAATGTTGTGTAGTAAAACTGTTCTAAAGTCCTACAGAGTAAATGTATTGCGTTATATTCCGCCACTGTTGATTATACATAAAACCAAGATTTCAGTTCTGTAAAATCCTCTTCGTTTAATGAGGAAGATACCCTTAGTTCTACGTCAAACCAGCTATTTACTTTGCTCCTCTCCCACAGATGACTGCTTACTAAACTCACAGTGCAGTGGACAGGTCAAACAAAAGCTATGCAAAACCACCAGGCCCTGGCACAGCCCTCTCTAGCCAGCCAGATTCTTGACGACACACACGGATGTGTAACTTTCCTTTCATGCTCCTCACACGCCATGGTGGCCATTTGTGAACTGGGAAGGCTACTATAAACACTGGACATTGATGTGAGGGGAACGTGGGAGAGGCACGGCCCGGAGTCCCAGCCTCTGTTTACATTCTGCGGCCCTGACGTCAGCACCGAGCGGAGGGCTTGGTGGATCAACACTGGTCATACGGGAGAGTCCTGTTTACTTACCTGGGAGAGTTACTGTATGACTCTACTACATCCTTAGCAAACAGGAGATGGGGAGGAGGGAAACACAGAGGCAGAGGGACAGAGATCAGTGACACAAAGAAAAGAAAAAGTTTAAACCAAGGAAAGAGAGAACAATACAAGGCAAGGCAGAGCAGAGGCACAGCAAAGAGAGCTAAGTCATATATTATGGGCAAGCTAAACACACAGGCCATCACAGCACAGCGGTGCTCTGGAAGCCCCATCAGTCCAAGTGAAGCTTGTAACCTGAGACAGCGGCAGACGTCAACTGCTGACACAAGAAATTTCCATTTTGAAACACCAGGCTTGGTTAATCACCCTTAGCTCCCTTTGGTTCTCACTTCTCGTCCGTGTGTCTCTGTCATATGTTGCATTTTATACATGCTCACATTTTGGGGTTTTGCCCTTTCAATCTTTCCCCTCCTTTCTCATCTGTCATCTCTCTAAGATCATTTATTCTGATTAGGGTGCGGGAGCAGCAGCGGAGTCTTGCCACTTTTCCACTTTGGTCTTGCCTGTCCATGTAGCCCTGCAGCCCTGCATTAGCAGAATCTCCATCAATATTCATGACAAATGTGACATTTCTGATTCAGCTGGGAGGTATTGTTCCCGGGGCACAGTGGAAATACAGCACCGCTCGTGGTTCTCATGACAGGGACCTCATCTTATGCAATATATGCTGACAGCTACAGGCCATCCAGTAACACTCAGGTTTACCTTTAACTTTTACTGCAGGTGAGCTGTTAAGGAATGAATAGACTTCAGTCAGTAGCCGCACCCTGTTGCCCTCTCTGAGCTATAACTCAGTCAGATTCCATACATTTCACTGTGTGCTTCCTTATGCTGTTAGTCATGCATTATCTTGTCAGGAGTTTAAAAAGGAATCCTGTGCAGGCAGGTGGCTTGAACTTTAGTAACTCTGCTCTCATAATCTCCTCCAAGTTCAACCTACTTTCACAACTTGAACCTGGAGCTGATCATCTGTCTGCTCATGTAACTTCAGTCAGGTGAAGTAGAAGATCTCTGCGTGACAGCTTCTGCACCAGCGATCTGCAGCTCTCAGGAGGAATTTCAGCCACACAAATTTAACAATCAAAATATAACATAATCATCATCTTTAAGCATTTGCTTGTACATATGCTCCTCTGACAGGAGCATATGTACACACACTGTTCAATAAAGAAATGTCTCTAATTTTGTTTTAGCAACCTTTAAAAAGATCAGAAATCTTTTGAGGAAGGCAAATCCTGTTACAAGAACAAGTTAACCCTGCTCTGTCCATAATTCTAATTCTGCAGGTGTTTCCTCTGAAAGTCTCAGTGGTACTGTTCAAGTATTTCAAACTTTTCTTTGAGTATAAAAGGTAAAGGTTTCCCAAAAGTAAAAGTACATAGTATTTTCAGAAAAATGTACTTAAAGTATGAAATCAAATATGTATGACAAATGCAAGCTAACATATCCTGGTACAGTGATGGTCTCCCTCTCAAAACACTGGTTATTATAGACAATATACAACAAGGTTTATTATTACTGTTGTTTGTTAGCATACAAATAACATTGTAGTCTAGTTTATTACAATCAATCACATTTGATCAATATTTACTGAGTGGATCAATTTTTACATAAAGTAGCAAAACCATAAGTACTAAAGCTGAGTACAAATACCCCCAAATTGTACTTACAATACAGGTACAATATCCCGTTCTCACAGTGTGAGTAACGAAACAGAGACATACCGCTGGACAAGACAGGAAGGTGGATCGAAGAACATGATCCCCTGCCATTTTAGAGTGTTACATTTAATGGATAAGATGACTTGCAGTATTAGTGAGCCAAAAGGAGCTAAACTGAAAAGTGCTGACCTAGTTAAAATTTAGGCCTGTTTCTGAGTCTGTGTGCCCAGCAGGAATGAAAAGAGTCAAATATTCAACTGTACTACTTGCACTAACAATCAGAAAATAAAGACAGCAATCCATGCAAATGGAAACATGCTTGCGTAAAAGTAACATTTCTGATTTTATGTCATACTCACAAAAGCAGAAGTACATATAAAGATATCCAGTTAAAGGGCATGAGGGTGAATTACTGTGCTTCCTTCTGCTCTTAGTGACCATAATAAGGCCATAATGTTTTTTCAGAGGTCTGCTTTACAATCGCATGATAACAACTGCCCAACACAATAAAGTTAAAAAAGGTTAATGTGCTTTGTAAAATAACAGTAGTACAATAAGTAGAAATGCTCTGGAGACTTCTGTATTGTACTAACCCTACTATTGTGTTTGTGTGTTTACTACAAGGAGCACTGCACTTCACTGTCTTGTGACTGACTGAGCTTCAAATCTAGTGTCTCTTTAGGAATATAAAGCTTTAGTAGATTTTTAACCTAAAAATTGGCAGTATTGTTTCAAGCCCTGACTACTGTCTGCACATCTTCATATTGCCTTTATCATTAAGGCAGGGCAGCCTGTTTACAGCTTGAGAGGTGAAACCCAGGGCAAAAAGTTCGGAAAGCACTGGCTGCTTGCTCTAAGAACTGCTTTGTGTGCACAGACATAACTCAAAATGACTCAAATAAGTGTATTCAATATTTTTTATCTACTTCTATCCTCTCTCATCTAGGCCATGGTGGTTGGCCAGTGATACTTCCCTTTTTACAGGTTTTTAAAATACGGGTACACCCAATAAAATCAGGTGACTGACTCCTTTGCTATTACCAGTGGACAGGTTTGCCTTTCTTTTTTTTCTGGTGTGTTACATTCTTTTTTTTCTGGTGTGTTACATTCTGGTGTGTTACATTCAACGTCACAGGATTAGTAAACAGAGTAGAGCAGCATGGAGGCCTGTGACTATGTTACGGTGGCTACTTTCTTGTTCTCACCTCACTGTCTCGCCAGTGTTACACCTTGCAGCATCGCATACGAAGAACACAACTGCTGTTGCTTGTTGTTCCTACAGACGTGCCCACCCAGGTGTCATGTTTCCATCACTACTGATCAGGGCTGGAGCCAATAAAGACCCATGGCTACTGCAGAGTCAGCTGACCTGGGAATGAAAGTCAACTGTACCGTTTCCCACTGAAGAGAAAAGCTGGGTGTGGATTTATTGTCTAGTGTGAAAGGGGCTTAAGAAAACAGTGTTCAGAGACTTAAGTAAGAAAAAACTCCTCAAAAAATGAAAGTAAGGGGCACAAAAATAGAATTTTTGAAAAGTGAGGCGGTGTTCCCCTCATCCCCTGTAGAAATTGCTTCCTTGAGTCTTGCAACACAAGGAAACAAATGATAACATCAAGTCAAGTCAAGTCACACTTTTGAGGCAGGTGGAACCGTCATGCAAATGGTTCTCAAGAAGTATTTTGGTGAAAGTCTGTCTGGATTTTTCTGGGTTCACAGCCTACAGGGGCAGGGCTGTCCTGTTATGTTGCATGGTTTGCTAATGAACAGAAATTCTTCTTTTTGTGCAGCGCATGTCAGTGTCAGCAGGTGAAACAGATGATGAAGTGTTCAGGATCCCTCAAGAGTGATTCACCACCTTTACACAACCTTTCACTGCAGGAATGTCTGTTGTTTTAAGTGCTCTGCAAGTGTAAAACTCAGACACTACCAGAGGTCCAAATCACAAGAGTTCTCTTAGCCATATCACTACAACACTTGTAACATTAACAAACAGTTGTCAGTGACAGACATTGGAAATTCTGCCATGTTGAAATATTGATTTGCACATGTGCAGGGCTGAGGAGGAACTGGGCTGAGTGGATGCATTAGCATGTCAAGTGGTCAGAGGCTTTGTACTGTTACAGTAAGTCTATATCTGCACTATTAAAAAAAAAAAAAAAAAGCACCAGTCAGTTTTTCCAAAACAGTGACAGATGCCTTCACAGACACAGTCGAGTGTGCTGTTTCAATAAAATGAACATTTAACAACAAAAAAAAAAAACAAATCAAGGAGAGCATGGAAATGTTTGCTTTACCTGCAAACTGCTGGAGAAGAGGAGTGTCATTATGAGCAGGAAGCCTGTCCTTCATCAAAGCCCCTGAGGTAGCGAGAACCTGATGAAGCGTCCTTCACTGTATTCTGACTCCCTCCTGTAGCTGACCCTGACCTCTGACCTCCCTGTGAGGGAGGGTGAGTGAATAGAACATCTCTCCTTCAGGGATCAATAGAATATCACACAAAAAAAATAAATGAGAGTTGGCTGTTTCTTCATGGAAATGAAGCATTTCTCTGGGGAAATTCCTGTTGAACTGCCTCCTGTGGATCAGGACTCTAAATAGGTTGTGGGCCTATTACTGCTGGATCCCCTTATGGTAATATGTTTTAATGAGCATGGGTCCCAGGGCAAGAGACTAAATTTTAGATTTAGGATGAGAGAGCTTAACGGGGCATTAGGCAATCTATGACCTTTATCGACTACTCTTAGATGTTGCATTTTATGGTTGCTTCTTGAAACTCAGGAATTTTGTAGTACTGAACATGTGAGAAATTGGAGCATTCAGTTTTGATCAACAACACTAAAAATATTGTGGTCTTTTTTAAAATTTAGGAGAGCAAAAACTTATTGCACCTTCATGAATATTGGGTATAGCAATAAAAAAGCATCCTGCTGTTGAGGTGTGTGTTTGTGAATTGCTGCCTTCTCTTCCCTGGTACCACTTTTCTTTCTGTCTGTCCTCTATGTGGGCGGTCGATGGAGGCCAACTAGCATGGCAGCAGATGAAGGGGGCTACTCAGCATGGAGACCTAACGGCGTCATCGAGGGTGAGTTCAACCATGTGAAACCAGCACACACAGACAAACATGCACACTGCAGTAAGGCGCAGAGGACCCAACTCACTTGCACAAATTCACAAACCTGACGTGCATGTGCATGTACACGTACACAGACAGTCACACCTCTCATCCGCCCGCACAGATACAGTAGCTGGCTGTGGCTGCACGGATCAGCAGGACTGGAATGTGACCTATTGTTAGAGCAGCCATTTAGCAACAATAGAGGATCACAGACAGTTAGCACCACAATGCCTCCATGCTGATCTGTGCAGAAGCCTCAGTGCTACTGGCTGCTGTGGTGCCCCGCTGAGCTCATTTAACTACTTGGGAATCAGGTCGCTTGTGCAACTCATCAATTAATGATGCTTTTCCAACAATTACTTTAATGGCAATCATGTAATGACAGCACCGCTGAAACACCAGGGGAGTTGAATATTTGGATCCACGGTGGAAGCTTTGTAACTCGAAATGAATAGAGACAATGTGACAGAGCTGAGCTGAATAAATATTATGAGTTGTGTGTCACTTATACAAAAATTAATAGATTCTGAGAGTCAGGGTGAGCAATGAGAGCACACGAGCATTTGTATAATACACATAAATAACATGTTTACATATAATACATACACACACTCACAAAACATATCACTATTTAGATAAAGTGCTATAAAGATACATGTACACAAAAAAGAAAAACACACTTTCCTGTTGCTTCACACCAGTTTCACCTGTGCACTAAACTAGAGGATAATGAAGAACTGGTGCAGATAAGTTTAACCCCTAGATGAAAATATTAATATACAGTAATTTACATAACATCAAAACATTACATAGTAATGCATTACTATGTTACTCACTTATATAACCTAGTACTCTCTTACAGTAATGTAATTACTTTTTTGAAGACAAGCACAGTAAGGGATTACAATCTGAAATAAAGTAAGTATATTGCAGTGACTACTCAGAGGAATGCAGACTGTAGGCTGGCTGCTTGCTGACCATAGTATCTTGTTTTTTGTTTTTATATGTGTTAAATACAGATAATGTGATATGAGGGTGAGTAACTGTACACACACACAATGGTATTTTATTAGTCTAACAAAATATGTGGTATTTCTTAACATTTAAATGAAGCAAAGTATTTTAGTGCACAGTGACATTTTAAATTAAAACATAAATAGATTCTAAATAGTTTTGGTTCCATGTGCGTCACATTATGGCACAAGTTCCTCCCCAAAGGCCCAGTATGAGGAAGTGACTGAATTTGTGGGAAGGGAACTGGAAAGCAGTTGTCAATGGGGATTTCTTACAACCTAGATTCCATTTGTTCCACAATCAAGAGCACTGTACTGTTAAAAGGAAGTTGGTATTATTATCAGACGTGACTGTGACGCTCATTCACAGTCACGTCTGTATCAGACCAGATAAACGCAGGTATATCAGCAACTGATGTTCAACACTGTCGGGCCAAAACTGAGAATAGAAACTTCTTACTTTTTTTTTTTTTTTTTTGCTGTCATTTATTAGTCTTAGCTTTTATACACAGCGCACACTAATAACACAAGCTCAGTGCTGTGAGAACAAAACCTTCACTACCAAAAATGATCATATCATTTCCACTTTGCCTGGGAATGTGCAAATTTACATGATGGCTCACTATGTGGCGAGGAGAGAGAGGATTGCTGTGTGCTTTTATCCTGCCCAATAAAAGAGTGAGATTAACATTAAAAAAGAACATAATGGTATTGCTGTGCATGGAGAATGTCCAAACATGGTCTTTGAAAACAGATGCAGATGTTAAAACCAGGAAACTGAAGCACCTGCAGCATGAAAATAGTCTTCTGGGGAAAATGGGACTGAGAGTTTCCATTTTACTCCTACAAACCTGTAGAGTAAACAGAGATGAAGAAAGAGGGGGAAGGTGGAAGTAGAAAGACAGACAGACAGAGAAACAGAAACAGAGAGAGAGATAGAGATGACTTGGGGAATGCAGGAATAGAGAAGTGGACCTGAACAGGGGCTTTAAATTCATGCTTTCGTGCCCTCCACTACACTCCACAACACTTGAGTGTCCACTTAAAGATAGTAAAACAAAGAGGATGTGACTCATGTACAGCCACAAGTATGAAAACAGCTACACGCGCACCTTTTTATTTGTGAGTCACAGAGCAAGTGTGAAAGTAAAGCACCTCTATAGTCCACGTTCAACCACATGAAAAGGGCAGTGGAACAAAGGCCATGGGTTTCACAGGAGGATAACTCACCTGGGGTGTTTTTGTTTTGGTGTGTGTGGGATGGGTGGGGTGTGAGAAGAGAAGGAGTCAGTACAGAGAGAGAGAGAGAGAGGGTGTGGCACATTTTTTGACAATTTGGACACGCACTTTGGTTTTAAGCCACTTTTAGGCCAGTGGTTTCTCTGTGAAATTACTTAGATGAAGAATTAATTTAGTTCACACACACGCTAGCGTGTGAAAACAAACTTGTGCATGCCACTCCACCTGCAGATCAACAAACAGGATAAAGCATTTTGAGTGGATTTCCCCGGTATTATCCTGTGTCGCACCAATTATGGGGATATGTTCATGTAATCATCAAGTTAAGATATGCTGGTTGGACAAGTAATTATTAAAGCTTTCATATCCTGCTGTGGCATAGTCGAGGTATCCAGTGTGCTTTCAGATTTCAATTGTAGAGATGCAAACAAACCATTTGGAGCTATAGCCAATTAAATCCAGAACTTTTAACCCTTTAATGGACCCACCCAGAAAAAATCAACGGAAAAAAAGTATTTATCTAATTTTAGTTTCCATTTCTTAGTTCCTCTGGGCAGCTAACATGAAAAACCTCAATCAAACATCTACTTTGAACTATTTGCACAGGTTTGTCTTCACTGAAGTGACATAAAAGACAGTTTCTAGTTACACATCAAAATCAAAATCAAAAAAATGAAATAAAGTAAAATAAAAAAAATACACAGCCCTATGACACAAATACACAAAAATAAAAATTAACCAGTGGTCAAATAAAAATAAGATAAGATAAGCTAAAAAGTCACACGCAGCAAAATGATTCATACAAGTAGATCAGAAATGATCACAAAAATTTCTGTCTTGTGTTCCAGGAGAATGTGTTGGGCGAGGCACGGTGTGGTTAATTTGCATTCGGGCCACCCATGTTAAATGTGTGCAGTCATGATAGTGTGAGAGACCAGTAGACACAGCTGCCTACTAACTGACATGTTGGGCACCTCAGGTGATATTAACTCTGGTCTAACTCGTGCCTTTAATGAAATGCAGGGGATGCACAGCAGACTATTTCATTTCCAGTGCCACAGAGCATATCCCCCAGTCTGCAGCTTATTTTTCTGCATTCTGACAAGGGGTCCTGGGGTAATCTCTCTTCATTAACTGTCAGCCAAATGACTGAAGCATATTTATATTGTATGAACCTAATAACCTGAGTGAAAGGTTATCAGTGTAATGCCATAGTAATTGGCAGCTGCAATAGTGATCTGGGTGTGACTCCTGAAGCAATAACTGGACAGAGTGCTGGCAGAACACTGAGTATATGTGCCAGTGATCTGGCATGCTGACATTACCACAGGCTGCAGTTGTGGTATGTGAACACTTTTAGTGGTACTGATGTACCACAGGGTGTGTTCATGAGATATTAAACCTATTTATGTGTGTATGCTGCATGTAAAAAACACATTAATAAGTTTGGAATAATTCAATGATAATTCAATGTTATACAGACAATAAAGTAAAAGCAACACATACTGATACACAAGAACAAGAGAATGGAAGTCACCAAGCTAGAGGTTATGAATACATGTATTAATATTAATACATTACACTAATCTCAATAATACAAATAGTTTTCTTTCATTTACGGCTTTGAAATCATTTGTACCCTTGCTTTGATTTGAAAATAAATGTTATAAAATTGTTAACTGTTCACAGTCTGCACATTTTCTGGACACTTTGGCCAAAGCTGCAGAGAAATGGCAGCTATCTTTCTCCAAAATGACACCCAAATAATTATTTCTGATGTATAACAGCTCATAGGACAATTCAGGTGTTAAATAGCCTGGGTCTTCGTTTTATACACTGCTCACAAAATTTAAAGGAACACTTTTTTTATTGGGCCTGGCATGAAATCAGTTAAACCTGTCTGATAATTTTCTGGTTGGTTAAGCA
>JBBMJY010000012.1:3287606-3304010 GCA_037833715.1 Toxotes lorentzi | reverse complement strand
CACACACACACACACGCACACACACACACACACACACACACACACACACACACACACACACACACACACACACACACGTGACTGCATATCCTACTTGTTCTGTGGAAGCCCCAGCCCATTCTTATCTCAACCTCCCACTTCCACAGAAACCAACGCACCACAGCCGTCCACGGAGCCACAGAGACATGTGTATGTGCATGCGTGTGTTTAATTGTCCCTGTGTGCACATGTGCACATGTTCCACTGCATACATGTTTCTGTGTGACCTGCAGTCAGTGTAGGTTTCCTGGAAGACCACGGCAGCCCCTTTGACACCTCTATGTTCATGCCGTGTTTGCTAAATTGAAAGTGATGAGCACCTCTCTGAGGCCTGGTGCCATTTTTTTTGATTAAGCAGTCGCACAGGCGGCATCTATAATGCATATGTGAGGAAAAATCCATTTAGATCCAGAATATTAACAACGGCAAGCCAAAGGCTTTTTTCCCCTCTGTTCTGCAAAGAATGGGGTGATTTTGCTTTATGACTTATGACTCATATAGTCCCTTTTCTTATTAGAAAAACATGAACTATGTACATGCACTGTAAACAAACATAACAAGAGAGCTGGGGAATCATTTCATGAGAGCTTTAGATAATGTAGGACCTGAGTGATATCTACTTAGAGTAGAAGAAACAACATTTACAAGATTATTTTTTAATATAGGCTACCTACAACAACCAGGCTGTAACTGATGTTATATTTTGACATACAAAATGCAGTTCTGTGTAAAATAGAAAAAAGTCGTGCATTGTAAACTCCCCAAAAATGAGTTTACCCACAATTATATGTCATATCACACTGTACAGGTAAATGGCAATGACTGGTCAATAGTGTTAACGAGCATATTTCAATTGATAGTCAGTTCTCACAATTTCCTGTGTGCTTCTCAAAAAAAAATTCTTCCACAGTTTCTGCACATGGCAACAACAATCTGCTCATGGTTAGGTTTCATGCAAATAAGCACTGGCTAAGTCATGGGTAGGGTTACAACATCACAGAAGGTATTTCGATATGTCAAAGCAGGTGAAGCAGAGGCATACATAGCAAAATGAAAGGTGGCTGAATTCCATGTGGCTGCATCACTTTCAGGGTCCTGTTCCTACAGGCTGAATAAGGCCCATAGGCCTTTCTCATGGGTGACATTTTGACTTGTCATAGCAGGAAAAGCACAGGTGAAAAAAATGTAGTTAATGATGGAACATCATGTTTTCTAGTGAGCCATGTCTGTGAGCCAGCATGCAAAACACCAAGGCCCTGGCCCTTGTGTTATTAGTTACACCTGTGCTTTTCCTGCTCTGACGTGCCAAGCTGTCTGCCAGGATTGTGGTTATGGTTTTACAAAAGAGAGAATAATTTAAGTTCTGTGATAACACATGTATGTTCTCCCCCATGAAAGTTGGACAGACTGTAAACCCATCCACCACCGTGACCTCTGCACACTCACTTTTCACATCACTAAAGACAGGGCATACTGCTTCCTGCATTTGCTCTGAACGATGGCCGTGGCATAAATGGCGAGGTGACGAAGCATCCAATGATTATTATTTTTAGCGACACTGTGCTGGTTGATGACAGGGTCTTAGAAAGGTGATACATGACTACGAGTCTCTGTCCATGCTAGCGTCACTGAGGCAGTGCTTTGATATGATAATGATAATATTAGCATGCTAACATGTTCCCAATTACAATGCCAATATCCTGATGTCTAGCAGGTATGATTTTCTAACATGAGATTGCATGTTAGCATGCCAACATTTGCCAGTTAGAACTAAAAAGTATGAGTGAGGCTGAAGGGAATGTCATTAGATTTTGAATTGTTAGTTGTAAATTTGATCCGCAGGTGGTGCTAAAGTGATAGTCAGGTCAAATCAAAGCTTTTAGGATTCCTCCCCTAGGGAACACAAATTTCTGTCTCCATAACTAGTGTCAGCCCATGTCAAAACCATGTCAACACCACCAAAAACTGAAAATGCTAACCTGCAGGTGGCACAAGAGATAAAGTCAGGAGATCACCATATTCTTTAGGATTCATCCTCTGGGGACCACAAATGTCTGTACAAGTTGTCATGGTGGTCCATGTAGATGAGATGTCAATCTGGACCAAAGTAAAGGACCAACCAGCTGATGCACAGACTGACAATGGAGCCATGCCACTAGCATGAAAACATAAAAAGTGTAAAAGTATGTATATTTACAGGCATTCACCAAGTACTTATATTTGAGATATTTTAGTAAACTAAACTCAGCAGTTCAAATCTTCAGTCCACCACCATTTGCTTTTCCAAGGAAAGCACAATCTCTCTGTGCTCATATATCAGCATAGTGCGGTGCTAAAAAAAACATATGGGAATGCCATAATGCTGCATGGGGAGGACGCTGAGGAGATTCAGTCAGCCTTTTAGAGCTAACTACTCCCAAACCTTCAGTCCTGGCAGAATACTAAACAATGATGTCAGTGCATTCCTCAGGCTTCAGAGACATTCTCCAGGCAGCACCAGTGAACCTAAAAGGATTTTGCACTGCATTAAAGACAAAATCCACCCCAAGAGCCAAGTTCACGTTTTTTTAAAGACGTGATCTATATATAACAAGAGACTGAAGACTGACAATTTCACCAAAAAACACACACAAAAAAACAAAAAACTAAAAACTGCAATTAATCTAAAAGCCAGTGGGATGATAACTTCTTGTATTTATTACACTATATTATATTAGGTTATCTTGATAAAATTAGAAATATATATTATTAAACTTAGATTTATGAGCTAAATTCTTGAATTAAATGTGTCATCTAGAAATCAGTTCATTCCAAGGGCATTGCTTTGATTGCTTGTGGTGTCAAAGTATATCTGGTTAATTTTTAGTTTTATTTCGGTGGATTATCCCCATAAAACCAGAGTAAAGCTGTGGTGTTTGGTACAGGATGGACAGTGGGAGACATGCTGACACAGGTCACATTCTTTCCAGGAAGACGCAGCATCTCCAAGGCAGCGGGTCTGTTTCATTGCCATGTCTGGTTAATGCTGCAGTTCTGCTTTGTCTCACCCTCGCTTTGGCCTCAGTGACTCCATACACAGCTGAACCAAACACACACACATAAACACGTGGAGAACCAGAGGAACACACAAGCCTCCACCAACTCAGTGACCTCCTTTTTACTGTACAGCTGATATTCTCTCTCTCTCTCTCTCTCTCTCTCTCTCTCTCACACACACACCCATACACACACTCGCTGACCCCTGGCAGCTGATTCCCCTCGTCCCTCCCCAGAATTTAGTGGGGTGATGAAAACAGCTGCGGTGCTGATCTCAGTCCAGACTCAAGTCTGACCAAAATTCCTATGAATCACAGTTGATATATTATGATTCCATGGAAGCTCTATTATTTAATTTTACTATTAATGGTGATTAGATGTGTACATATAGATGCTGACTACATTTGGCTTCTCACTGAGCAGACAGAAGTGATGGGGACAAAAGCTGAGAGTAAGTGAAAACTGGGCTTATAAAGACAGCTTCCCATTACAGTCTTGCTTTTTGTCTTTTCTGTCAGTCATAATGATATTCAAGCTTCAGTACCAAAATGAGTCAGCTCTTACTTTCACACTGACTGTGCTTCCCCTGATAGATTAGATGACCCAAACTATACACTCACTAACTCCCAGACACACACAAAGGCACGCACCCCTAGACTCATAAAAAACCAAAAATGAGTCCAAGCTAATAGCAAATGCATCTAGTCACACTGCAGGGTAGGATACGTTTTAAAAGTCTCCAGCATTCATCTGTGCTGCATTAGTGCTGCAGCTTTTTTTCCTAAGCAATTTCTTCTGGTGATGGAGACAGAGTGCAAGAGCAAGCATGGAAAAACTCATGTGATGAATTCAAGTCTGTAACTTTGCTCTTAAGTGATATAATAAATAACCATGCTGAGAAAAATGCAGCTGCTCTTTCTCATTCTAGTGAGTGTGTGTGTGTGTGTGTGTGTGTGTGTGTGTGTGTGTGAGAGAGAGTTGCTTAAGCAAAACAAACAGGATGCTGGTGTCTTTAGCAATGTATAGAGAGCAGCTGGAAGTTTCTTGCAGCTGCTCTCTATACAGAGTTCTGCTGCTTAGTGATTTATTAGGAGAAACCCTGCATTCTTTCACCTTGTTCTTATTGAACATAAGTGTGTGCGAGTGCAGAGTGCAAGCTGCGCTGTATATAAATCCCATGCTTCACTTGCACCAGCTCTACTTATGTTACAACTTAACTAAGTTAACAGTAACTAAAATCCATACTTTGACACGGTGCAACATCAGCACCACCAACTAGTGACAGAAAGTAAAAGAACAACAATAGACTGTTACAGCATTTTCTTTCTGCTATGCTAAGCTAACAGGCAGCACCTAAGTCTTGACGAGACGATGAAGTATAGTTTGAAGACACAGACACTGGACTGATATCGATGTTTTCATCTTGGAAAGCTATAAAGCCTGTTGCTCATTATATTGAAATATTCCTGTGACATTATGAAATGAACTATCAACGTTCATGAAAAACAAACAAACAACAAAGCAAAGAAATAAAACAAAACAAACCTCCTCTTACAAACTGACTGCTGGTGATAACAATGGGATTTTAGAGATGATGATTTCCACGAAGATAACAACCACAAACAGCCAAGCTCCCTATTGTGCTGTCGCCTTATTATCAGCTGTACGGGTGAATACAGCAGCCGTTACCTAAGATGAACCTTGCTGTGGGTTTCTGTGGTCTATTTTCTCAAGCTGTCTAAAGCGGCTGAGTGGTTTTCTAACACACTCATTTGCTCACTTGCTCTCTGCCTCTCTGCATCTCCTTCTGCTCCTCTGCGCCGTCCCTAAATGACTCTATCTTTCTCTCTTCTGTCTCCATCTGCTACCACATCCAGTATTGTTTATTCACCTCTCCCTTTCTCTTGCTTTCTTCTTCTGCCATCACCATCTGCTTGCCTTCCTTTTTCCGGATAGTGTACATCTCTGCCTGTCCGTCTCTGTTTTGGTGTGTTCAGGCTTTCACCATGTCATTTCACCATACATGCATTCCTCAATAAAACCAACATTTAAGTATACCTGTCACTTTGAAATGAACTCAGTTTTCCATAGATTTAAAAATGGTTGTTTTTTTTTTTCATAAAGATACAGGCATCTTTGCTGACTTTTTCACGGGGCGGGATGACCAAGCCTTGGAGTCTGAGTGAGTTTGAATGAGGTTAATAGTACACGGCTGGAGACATTTCACAGATGCAATGCATTCCAAGACCTACATAACTGATGAGTGCATGATGACTGACTCCACCTCCGAGAATCACCCAGATTAACCCCTGCAACTTTGAAACTGCACAGGAACCCATCTATTGAAACATCAAAATCGTCACGTACAAACATAGCCTTCCACTGTAACCAGATACTTTGAAAACAGCACAGCTGGCTACACCGTGTGCACACATTCACCTTTGTAGTTTGCACGCAGAGGTTAACAGGTGTAAAAACAAACAAGTGAAGTAAAAATTAGAAGCGTTGAATGTTTTTTTGTCAGAGATAAAGGCTGTTTTCTCTACAGACAGTGACTAAAGGATTGTAGCAGGTTGTGAAGTAGCGGCTATAATGTTTCCTGACTCGCCAATGAGCACTGGGCTTTGGGGCCTTGTGATTATGATTCTATGTGGCTGTGTCTGATCTCTCACACACATCTGCTCTTACATGCACCTACACACACAGACACACAAACATCGCAAAATATGTTTTCTCTACCTTTAACACCAGAGTAAAGTGAAAAATTGCAGAACAGATACAATCTACTAATGATAACACCAAATATGACTCCTGATCTGATGTACAGGCGTTGCCATGGTGCCCAATGTTTCCCTGCTGGTTCCTGGAAGAGGAGAGGGTAGTAGTGGGACTAGAGCCAACATGGCAGCAGTACAGCATCAGGAACCAGGGCAACAGATTCCTTGAACAGATTTAGCTCTCCGCTCGGAGCCAGAGCCATTGAAAGAGGGAGTTTGGCTCGGTTCTAAGTATTAGCTGCAAATACTCTTGATTTTACAGAACTTGGTTTAGTGTAAAAGCCTCTCTGTTAGAGAAGCCTGGGAGATTTTCACAGTTTATCTGTTGCATGTCACTTTTAAGTACCTGCTCAAAGGATCCTATATAGAACACATATAATGCAACATTCAAACATTAATTATAAGAATGGCATAATGTTGAGTGGCTGAGTGTTTTAGCTATCAATTAAGTAACATTACATGTATTTAAGCTATTAGTTTATTTTAAGAGAACACCACAAAGTCACTTTATTTAACAACATGATTGAACACAAGTCCTCCAAGCTAAATGACAGAATAGATTGCTTGTCATTGCCTTTCTAAATGTCATATCAGTGGTTTCTGATCTTGCACGCATATCAGGAAGTCAGCATTGTTTGTCAGTGCCTATCATAGCTGATTACAAAAATTATTCACATAACAGTTTTCATAAATGACTGGTAGCCGGCTGCTATGGTTGAGGTTTGGCTAGGTTTAGTAATTGAAAATGCTTGGCTTAGGTTATCTGGAAAGACACAGTCATGGTTAAAAGAAACCCACTTTGACTCTTTGGCAGGAAATGGGGTGAAACAGTGGTCTCAAGTGTCACAGTCACACAGGTCTCTCCTTCCTTCTCCTTAGTTTCAACTTCTCTTCTACCTAACAACCTGTAAGTTAGGGTGTAGCCATTGTCACAGGTTCTGCTTTTGTTTCCATTGTACTTTCCTCACTTTGGGGACGTGTTTGTGTAACCAAATTTACACATTTGTTTGTATTAACTGTTAATCATTTCGGCAGTGTTGGGGAGCGTCCCACTAGTTTAATAATGTTCGGTTGGGTCGATGTAACATTTCCAATAGTGAGTCATTTTTTTCCTCTGCGTAGTTGAGTATTGCAACCAAACACTTCATCGCTGTATTTTCTATAAAAAGCTAAAATAGCTCAGATATGACTGCTGTGCATCCCACAGGCTATCCTCCACAAAATTCTTCACCTGCACCACCCTGTCTTTTCATGTAAGACACAACCGAGCAGCATGTGGTTTTACAAATGGAGCAGAGAGATAATGGGAGTGGACTGGTGTGTATCCTTCAGGGTAGTGGCCCATCTTGAGGGAGTTAGGATGGGAGCTGGTCTGGTCTTGCTGGTCTGCTTTTAGTTAGTAAGTATAATAAGTACTCTCTGCACAGAAACAAAAACCCGGGGTTTTATGATGCACAGTGGTAGTCACCTACACTGCAGGATTTCCCCAAACATCTCTGATAATGTCAAAGAGGTGATTGCTAAAGAAAGTAAAACTTGATCAAATGTTTTGTTAAGCAGAGCATCATTCAGGACAAATGCACCTGTTTTGATCTCTGAGCTAAAAAAAAAAGGCAAAGAAAACAGAAATGACCAGATATGAGGTGCCAGAGCTTTACAGAGCCAGCTCAGTTCATCTGAGGTCAACATCAAAGTTGTAACTCTACCCATAATCCCACCAGATCTATGCTGCTGCTCAGAGCTGTCTTCAAATGTAATCACTCCTAATAGAACAATATTGGATTCTCAGTACTTTATCCTCTCTCTCACTCGCTTATTCGCCTCATTTGTCTTCCTCTTCTCATCCCATCCTCGACCTGCTTCAAGTCTCCTTTCTCCCCTCCTGCTGTTCTCTTCTCCTATATCTCAGACTCCTTGCTGAGTGTGGCCCCTCCATCTCTGACCGAGGGTCAATTTATCTCAGCCAGTCAGCCACAAAATCGGCTATTCAGTGGGTCAAGATACAAACAAGATGCCCAGCGTACCAGTAAGTCATCCAGCCAGTTAGTCCACAAGTCTACATTAATGCTGATACATTTGAAGACACACCTCTCTGCTTTTTACCATCTATCCAAACGTATCTAGTGATTAAAAACAATAAAATGGGTGCTTTTTGAAAATATTCTCTAGAATACCTGCCAGAGTAACATTGTCACTATCAACAAACATAAAGACTAAATCCAACAATGTATGAATCCTACTAACAAGTAGTACTAACAATTGTTATCTGTATATTCAACAGTCCTGCTTCTGGAAATACTCACTAAAGCACCAGCAGTACAGATGAAAATCATTTTAAACCACCATTTTAACTTCCTCCCTTCTTTTAAAAGTCTAAAAAGTACCAGACCCAGGACAGCCAGGTTGTGCAACAGCACTTGCTAAGAGGCTATTCCTGCTCCTAGTTCCCAAAACACTAATGTACTGTTTTTATTACAGTCTGTAAGACACTGAAAGGGTGCCTCCACAGCTAAGATGTTTGATACATACATCTTAGCTCATTTGTGGTACTGATAGTATCCCTATTGAAACATCTGTTTGAATTATATAATTGTTTAAAATTATTATTATTATTCTTTTTATGCCCCAAGGTAGTTTCTGTATGTGATGTGAAGGTTTTGTTTGTTGTTGCGATCAAGATCCTATCAGCTAAATCAGAGGAACACACTCCTGTTCTCATGTGTGTTTCGATTTGTGTTAAAAAAAAAAAAAAAAACCTGAGTGGAAATGTAGGGAATTCCCCCAAAAATGTTGAGTTTTGAAAAACTTCACAAAGTGCATGAGAAACTTTGTAAATAAAGAAGCATGTGACTTATGTGTCACTTCTACTTACGTTCCACTGAAGAGACAAAAAAATGGTGGGAAACATCAGCTCTGTTTGGACCAGTGAGGAGACTGTAACCTTCCTCACATGAATACATGAAACACACAGATATGCCATATTTCCAACAGCACTGAACACAAAGAACAGCTGGACGCTCAGTCACACCTGCATGTGTCAGCACCGGTGTTGATATGGTTTTAATTATGCAGCCACTGAGAGGACCAGTCATCTTGCCATTAAACCAGCCTACCTCTCTGATAGATCAACGATAACACTATGCAAAGTGCATTCCGTGAGTTAGAATAAATGGATGATATCGTACTAATGTACAGCTCACATGCTGATGCATTTTCTAATGAAGAACAATGAACGCAGCTAAAATGCTCCTGACATGAACAGCCCAGCTGCCCAGGTGTGATTCACACATAAGCTACTACTCAGCTTTTCCACACCATGCTGTCTGAACAAGTCAGTTATTTAGTCATCCAGCCAGGCACTCTGCTTGTGGGCTGATCAGTCAGAAAGTCAACCAGTTGACCTTTAGTTCAGTCCGATTGTTGACCAGCTGGTCAGCCGGTCATTCAATCCGTCAGTGTGTCAGTTAACCATTTATCCAGTCAGACCATCAGTGCCCAGAGTTACTAGCAGAGTTGTGGTAGTCTCTCTCTCTCTTCCAGCAGGAGGATATCTGCATGGGGCCACCTGACAGCGGGCTACTGGAAACCTGTCAGCACACCGCAGGCCTGACTGGCTAATTCACAGATACAGACACGCACTCGCACACAGCTGTTTGTTTTGGACAGATGAGGAGAGGAGGGGAGATGGAGATGTTTTCCACCTCCTCTCAGCCTGTGATTCAGATAGAGGGTTGGAGAGGAAGGGTGAGGCATTGTCTCGTGGTTGGAGAATGAACTCATTCCCCCGCATGAAAACACTCACAGACACAGAGACAGAGGGAGACGAAGAGAAACAGAGGAGAGATGGATGTAGGTCAGGATGATGTGACACACAGGACCAGACGTGGTTTTTCAGACAGACTTTAAAAAAACCCACCAGCAGCGATGGAAACGATGTGTTGCTACTTGCTCTCTAAACCACAAAAATCCTGCCTACAAAGCCTCAACACAAACAGGCTGTCGGTGACTCTGCCTGACAAATATGTCGGGTCGGGAGAGGCTATAAACAGCTGTGCCACTTGTTGTTCTCCATTTGGTACAATATTCACACACTCTTTCAGTAGCAGCTCTTTTTTTCCCCATATTTTTTAAAGAGTGCAGTGATGGCTCGTAGTACACAGAGTGTTTTTTTAAGATGAACCAAAACTGCCGTTTGGAGTGAGGAGAGCGTGTTCTTGAAACACTTCAGCTCTAATCTTCAGAGTAATCGCAGACATGAAAGGACAGAAAAGTACACTGAGGATGATGAACACTCTGGGTTGAGCATTTTAAAACAGGGTGCAGAGGAGAAACCAATGCAAATCAGTGCTACAGTACTGCTGTAAATTAAGCCATTACTGCCATTAGATAAAAGTGTGTTTCAGAACTGAAATGTGAAATCAGCAGCTGTGCAGGCTGCCTTTCCTGTGCTGCTCTTCCTTTTGCCCATTTAGGTTCACAGAGGAAGAGAAGGATTGCTGTGGATGCGGTCCAGGACCACATGGCATATTTGGTGACCTTCCGTGGGATGAAAAAAGCCTAGACAGCAAGTCTGACTTGTTTTTGATTCTGTTTTAATTGAAAGGAAGCGTATGGTTTGGATTTCTGTTGTCTGCACGAAAGTGATGTCTCTCACAGCACTGCAACAATGGTAAAACTAGTGACCAAAAGTCACTCCGAGATGGAGAGGAGGCAGGTGACACACAGATCAGGTAAAATGGAAACTCTACAGTGATCATATATGTGAAAAATATGACATTTGAATAAACAACAGACAATTGTAGGAAAAACACGTGTTAACATTAACAATGGCTGCTGCCTATGCAGTGTGGCAATACCAGGGCGCTACAACGTGAGCAGCTAAAGGGAATTCTCATATTTAAATTCTTATAAATAAAATCAACAAAAAAGATGGAAGTTGGAGCTAAGTCTAACCTGTGGAAATATGGGACTATTTAAAGAAGTTCACCTTTCATTCACTCTATTATTTATTAGGTTTAAATGAAAATAACAGATCTGGTCTAAATCATTTTGTACAGAGCCCTTCTATTTAGTAAGGATCTACATGAAGACCGTACTTAAAAGCCATTAAAGCAACAGTTTGGCATTTTGGGAAATATGCTGACATGCTAGTTTTCTTGCAAATAAGATGAGAAGATTGATACCACTCTCATATCTGTACGTAACTGGAGCCAGCAGCCACTTAGCTTAGCTTAGCACTGAGACTTGAAACAGGGAGAAGCAGCCAGCCTGGCTCTGTCCAAAGGTAACAAAATCCACCCACCTCATGGGTTATGTGCTGCACTATTTCTTATCCAGGCACATGCAACTTCCTGGAGTGTCTGCTGGTTACCTGCCAACCTCGTGACGACAACATTCCAGGAAGTTAGTGTGTCTGCCAAGAAACAGTTTGACTGCAGCAGTCTCAAATTTACCGTGCAGAAAATAATCATTATCATCATCTCAAGTATTTTCATAATGGGACAAAGATTGTGTTTTACGAATGAGCACACATTCTGGATGTTAGTGCCAAATCCAATTAAAGTCCTTATGAATACAACCAAACAAAATGTAGGAAATGCAGAGCAAAAATCCAGCAACTATCTGTGTTTATTACATTCCTTGTATTAACTGAAAAAAAAAGATGAGCTAACTTCAGTGTTTGATTTCCTGGGAATCGCTGCCTTTCTCACATAACAACAACCCTCCACCCCTTTGCCTACTGGGCCAGCACCTTTATAAGCTACATGACTAATAAAACCATCATTAATGAGCTTCTGTACAGATCCACCACTACAAATGAGACAAAGCTGGTCCCAGTGATGAATGAATGAAAAATGTATTAGGTTCATTTGTATGTAACATGGATTAGTGTGGCAGGTTTAAAGGCTATTTATACTCTGGCACTGACAGCAGAGGCAGGACCAAGAGAAGGAACCTCTGGCCCTCATTAGTTGGCTGGTGATAGTCTGTGTTAATCCCAGGTAATCCTGTCTCCGTCCGGCCCTGACCTTCATTCCACTACTGAAGCGCAAATACATGCATGTATTTGATTCAGATGGTGCCCACCCACCTTCACACCACAAGAATATAAATGGGTGCTTAAAAAATTAAAGCCAAAAAAAAAACAAAAAAACAGCAGTATTGATGATCTACTCTGATTTGGCTCTGCTTCATAACTGTTTACATGTGTTTATATATGTGTGCATGCATGTATTTCTAAGACCTTTGGCAGATAATAACTCCATGTAAACATGAACCTCCTATGCATAACAGCAGCGGGGATTTGAAGACTGTTACATCATGAATGAGATGTGAATGTGACATGGTGACCTTTAGATAATCCGATAACAATATAAAATCCTTTGTGATCACATTATCACTAATGTTGGAGCCAGATGGCCGTGGATGAGATGAACACAGTGAAACTGCAGACTTCTGTGCGTCTGTGTGTGACACACTCCATGTGGTTGGAGGTCATCTTTCAGGTGTGTTGTTGTTGTTGTTACTGTCTGGGTGGCCAGATTAGTCAATGCTGCTTTCCAGGAAGTTACGCCATGTAAGTGGTGAATCCTGTAAATGAACACAGGCCAACAGATAGAAGGCATACAAATTCATATACACACACTTAGCCTATGAGCATGCAGACACAGAGACAAACACACGTGTACATTACAAAGCTCTCAGGGGAACAGATGAATGTGCGGGCTGTCAGTGGGATAAGTGTTATGTGTAGATGCTATCACATGAATCACTTTGACTGGAAATCATGTTGAAATGATTGTGTGCTTTACTTTGGATTTATGGATGCCATTTTTAAACTCTGTGTGAATGAAAGGCTAGCACAGATCAGGCTGAACATAAATGGGGTTGGGGCATATGTCAACTCTCCACATTGATCATGTGCTTTTATCACATCACTGACAGCCCCCTTGGGTTTAATTCTTCTCTTTGTGGACTCTGGAAACTCTTACACACTGGCTAAATTATTATGTAATTCAGGCCTGGACGCCTGGACAAAAGCAGACAGGTGAGGAGGTAAGCGGATTAACCAGTTTATTAACAGTTCTCAAAAAACAAAGAGGAACAAAGAAAAAGACAGGACGGCGGAGGGGTTTCCACCGGCGAGGTAGAATCGGCTGGAGCGGCATGTAGAAGAAACCGGAGGAAACGAAGGAGATGACGGAATGAACTGGCGAGGAAGGACAGGAACGCCGAGCCCCATATACATTCAGGGGTGACTCATTGCGCCCAAATTCAGCCAGAGCAGGAGGAAGGAGTGGGGAGGAGCCGCCCAGGAATCCACTAACTGAAAAACAAACCCACATATGCACACAGAGAGAAAACAAAGAACAAAACCCGCAGTGGCAGCCGAGCTGCCTCATAACAGTAAATGCGCAGTTGGGAACAATAAAATATCCTATTCTTTTTTTTATTGCATGTTTCAACTTGTCTATCATTACTTGCTTTTACCTTATTATTAATCAAATACAAAAAATTAAGCAAACTCTTTGCTTCTTCATTTTTGAAAATCTTGCATGAATCACATGAGCCTGCCTCCATCGAATTCATCCAGTATTTGTTGTTTCTCTCTATCCCTGTGTCTGAAGACTTTAATCAGGGTGTGGTTTGTGTCAGCTGTGAGTTGTTGTGAGTAGCTCTGTGAGTTTACATACACTGTCGCAAAGGTCTGAGAGGTCTGCAATCCATCTCCCAACACGCAGTCTCGCTGTATGCATGCATTCCATATGAAAACATACAGTATATGGAATTAATCAGCCTGCTGATTTACTATGCATATGTAATGAGACAGTGTGGCAGGGAATATGAAGGCACAATTGAATTTACATTTTTAACAGCTGCGGTAGTTGGACTCATCATACATGCATGTGGAATGATACATGCATACACACATACTGTACGTATGGAGCGATAACACAGATGCATACTGTGAAATCACAATTGAATGACTTTGCATTTGGTACAACTCCCCCCATCATGGACGTATAGCCTACACACACTCTGCCTACTGTGAACATAAAGAATGTCCAACATGCATTTCCAACATCAAAAGCTCCATTGTAATTGTTTTACTTTTATGAGTGGAGAGCAATGTGAATAATGAATCCCCCCCAAAAAATACCAGCACAAGCCAAGTCCACAGCACAGCATGGTGCATGTGTACACACTTGCATGTTGATACACCGTAGTGCTATTTAGTGCTTTGCATACAGTGATTGCCTTCAGTCTTTGACCCACAGACATCAGCAGACATCTTCCCTGGTGATGCTCTCTCAGGCTTCACTGCAGTGGCCTTCAGCTCTTGCTTGTTGTGGAGTCTCTTTACCTTTAGTCTGCTCTTCATCAAGAGGAATGCAGCTCAGTCAGATGGAGATCAGATGGTTGACTCAGCCAGTCGGGGATATTTCCCCTCCACCCTGAAAAGCTCTCTGTTTGCTGTGTTACTGTATGTTTATGATCATTGTCCAGCTGAGTGATGAAATGTCGTCCAATGAGTTTTGAATCTGAGCTCAGAATGCTGCTGTAGACCTCTGTATTCATCCTGTTGCTTCCATCAGCAGTGAAATAATCAATAAAATGCCAATGTTCCAGTTCCATTGGATCCATATTTGACCAAGCCACAACAGAACCAGCACCGTGTTTGACATATGATGTGGTGGTTTTGGTCATGAGCTGCTCCTTTTATTTTTCTCTCCACACTTTCCATCATTTTGATTTTTGTTTCATCTGTCCATGAGAACTTTCTTCCACAGCTCCAGAACGTTTTTCTGTATGTTTTTATGAACTGGTTTTCAGTCTTACTGGAGGGGGTTTTGAGCTTGTGGTGAATCCTTTGAGGTTATGGTCTATGGAAATCTCTGACTAAAAGCCTTGAACCTCTGCATCCTTGTTGAAAAATCAATGCCAGCAACCCTGTTAGATATTTAACCTTTGAGCTCTCATCATAACGCCCTGTCTCACTCTCTCTCTCTCTCACACACAGTAAATTAATGTCAACTCATGTAGACCTGCCCTGGGAATACTGTGCTAATGTACTTTACCTCTCCGTAATATCAGGGAGCATGTCAGGTCCGGGGCTTAAGATACTGATAATAATCCTCCTTTAACCTTTTGATAGAAATGACAGAGGTAGATAATAGAGGGACTGGTGCAGGGAGGAAAAGAGGGGAGCAAGGGGGAGGGAGAGAATGAAATGAATGAATTTCTTTTGAAATTCAGGATCCCATGTAGGAAATTTGGAAAATCTTTCTACAAACACAAAAAGGACAGATCCAACTGTCCCTTCATGTTGTATTTCTCAGGAATCAATCCTGTGAGGTGATGTCAGTAAACTGCACACAGAGGGTTTATAAATCAAGCTTTCAGTGATTTCAGCAAAGATACAAGACAGGCTCGAGATAGAAAACTGGGTTCAGTTTAGGAGACAGTGTGGATTTAAAGGTGCGCTCCTCCAGTTTTACATGTGGAGGTCAGTTTATCTGTCATGAGACGTATTACTGAAAACAGCTGTATATGTTTGCTGTGGCCCTGGAGGGTTTTTTGTAAAGTTTGAGAAAACAACCCTGATGACGTCATTAGGTTTACCTTGATTTGGGTTTAGAAGTCCAATTCTTACCCATCCAAAAGCCTTTTAATGAACTGAGCTCAGGACAAAATGTCCTTTCTTTCAAACAATGTCCTCAAACTCAGGAAATACTCAAAGACAGAAGGACAAGAGCACATATACACAAACCCAAACACAGAAGGACACACAGAAACAGACTTATTCACCAATTCGTCAGCCTGTACGTGTAGGGATACAGATAAAATGAGAACTACATGAAAATTCTCCATCTGATCCAATTTAAATCACAGTGTGTGCACACAAGCTTCTCACAGTAAAACACCTCATCAGCAGAATCTGACCAGCTTAAACTATAAAATTTGCCATACCTAATAAAAGGTGAACTTTGAGAAACACCAAACATACCAACATAAATCAGTCACACTGAGGAGTACAAACAGTATAAATCCCTTATCAGATCACACACGCTGTAAAATGACTGCCGGATGCTGCTGTTACATGGGTGCAGAAGTGTTTTGACCAAAATTCCGCTCATTGCATCTCCTTTGTTCAGGCTTTTATTGCACTTCTACTTTCTGCTCTAGTGGTGTTGTCTCTTAATAATTCCAGGGATTTCATTGGTTCCTGCCTATCATGATATTTCTTTAGTCATAATTGTGCAGATGGCATGTGGGGTCATCTGGACATATAGGCACATATACTGTACAAATATATAGTGTTTGTATCTACACACATAGGCTAAGCACGATCAGAAATCCTTGGTCAGTTGAGGACAGCATGTCCTCAGGGCACTCTTCCTCCTGTATTTGATGCATCTAACATAAATAATGCACCAATATACCATATATATATATATATATATATATATATATATATGTGTGTGTGTGTGTGTGTGTGTGTGTGTATTTTCTTCACCTAAATGCATGTCTCAGATGTGACACTTGATCT
>JBBMJY010000012.1:3262444-3282931 GCA_037833715.1 Toxotes lorentzi | reverse complement strand
AGCCGTTGTTTAGTTCGTTGGTACTTTGTTTGGTTTATTTCTTTATCAAGTATTTTTCCTTGCTTAGAGTGATTTTGGTTTTGAACTTAGTCTTTTATTTTCTAGTAGCTTTTCCTCGCCTAGAGTGAATTTTTGTTAGTGAATAAAGACTGTGATTTTTGAGATCTTCGTTGTCGTGCATTTGGGTTCAAACCTAGTACAGTCGTGACATGGTGATGTAACTGAAATTCACAAAACCTGATTGGTTTAATAATGACAGACAATCAGGTTTTGTAATCTCAGGCAACACCATCAGATCTCATATTCTCTCTCCAACATGTCCCCAGTATGCCAGCAGTTCAAGTCATGTTGACTACACTGTTTCAAAAAGCTCAGTTGGCTGTGGTCAGAAAACCGAAACCGAAAAATACATTTAGCCAGCATAATGTGGATATGTACTCAGCCTCTCTGAATCTCACTTCACCTGCTCCTCTCTTTCACTCTTAATTCTGCTTAACCTCAGGGCTAATCTGCTATCTTTTTCTCCATGCTGCATGTTCTGTGGTGGAGATTAACAAAGGGGAAAATGTTCATGTTAGTATGTGGAAACACACTCATGCTGTCAATGCACATGTTCTCAATACATGTATTAATAGAGGAAGCTAGGGAAGCTGGTGCTGCTGCAGTGAACAGATTAAAGCACCTCACATGTACAACAGGGAAAAAAAAAAGATGGAGAAGCTAATATAGCTCTTTAGTTCAAAGCCTGTGCATGCTAGAGGCTATGGAAGCTATGCCATGTGTGGGCAAGCAAGTGTTTTCATACATGTGCATATGAATGTTTTTGAGGGTGTGTGTGGGCGAGGTGGAGGAAAAGAGCGAGTGAGAGCAGTGATAAAATCAAGAGGTAGAGAACGAGGGGAAATCTGACAGCAGTTTAAACAGTGGCTTGCATGCTCTGCCCCCGGCGGGCTCGAGGAGTCTCTGCAAGCATGCATGGGTGTACATGGGCCCGTGTGTGTGTGTGTGTAAAGCCTGATTGATGTTCTTTTTCAGTGTGTCAGCTCCACAGGGGGAAAGCCACCTGCTAACTCCTCATCCACTGACCACTGTCACGCTTTATTCATGTTAGATGAGCGTGTTTGTGCTTGAGCGTGTGTTTGTATGTGTAATTTACTCATGTTCATCCTGCGTGACAGAACGATACATTGAAATAAGCTGTTTTCACTGTGAAAAGAGTTCAATACGATGACATGGAAAACACAAGGTCTCGCTGATGAAACTGTTTCATATTCCATCCTATAAGGTGATGTTAATTCTTCCAAAAAATATTACACATTCTTGTTTATGTACTTTAGGCAGGAAAGATTAAGCTCTGTGTTTGAATCATGCCTTCAGATATTTTATCATACGGTTGACAGTGTGACAAAACTGTCGAGGTAAAATGAACCTGGGTGCCCATCCATCATACCTGATGACACAAAAGTATCTGGTCTGTTTGCTGACAATAGCCCATTTTTCATGACAGCACACTTCATTTCTGCAGAAGCCGAGAATGTCATTTTTCAACATTTTCCATTCCCCCCCAAAAGCAATCTTTCTAATGCATCAGAGGCACAATACAGAAATGTGTTTGTCTCCTGTATAAGCTTTTCTTGCGTACATAAATGACTTGGAAGGTGTCAGCTATATTCGGAACAGCTGTGCCTGTTATTAAAAAGATTGCTCATTTTAATACTGCACCAAAAACAAATGACAACCCTCAGAGGCTGCATGAGCACCAGGCGAACTTGAGGGGCTACAACTCGTGCTTTAATTTGATTGGACAGGAATTGAATAATCAAACGTGGCGCTTTTCATGGGTTTCAGAGAGGACGGCCTTTCATTTTTTCGCTTCCAAGGAGGTTCTCTGTTCCTCTGCTCGTGTCTTCTTTGACAATGCAATGCAGACCTTGCTGGAGTGTTCAGATTGGGTTTGATAAAAGTGCTAGTGAAGCATGGTGATGAGGGGGGAGAGAGGAAGGGTGGGATCTGAGGACATGTGGTGAGTGGAAATGGGAGAAAGTGATGATGGCGAACGGAGGGGGAGGGGGAAATTGAAGAAGGTATTTGTATGTAAGAAATGGGGGTTGGTGTGAGAGTGATGTGCATGGATGCGAGTGTATATGAGTGAGTGAGTGTGTGTGATGGGGGATGGGTTGTGTGTAACAGAGGGGGTTGGGACAATCAGTAGAAGTGATTAGTGGGTGTGTGTGAGATAAATGGGCAGGGAGGCGTTATTAATGATAATAATAGAAGATGAAGGCGATTTATGACCAGTTCTCCATTTAGAAATACTACAAACAGAGACGTGTCAGCGCGGCTTCTCTTTAGTCCCGTGACATGGAAAGATCTGGAGAGACGTGGACAGAGGGCAGTGCCAGGGTTTTCTAAAACAAACATCTTTTCTCTCGACATAAAGATGAAATAAAGCAGCCTTTTAATATTTTTCTTTCTCAGTATTTGATGGGTACACTAAATACTTGTGAGTGTGTGAAGTCCAGTCATTCATTGTGTTTCCTCTGTGACATCTAAGGTCTTTCACTAGATTCTTTCACCATTGTTTTTCACAATGTTAATTTTTTAGTTGAATTATTATTTTACAAAACTTCTTCTGAATGTTCTATGAAGATGTCCTTCCTTTACACCAGACTGTAAAAACAAGGTTCAAAGAAACAACCTGAGGCCTTTAAGCACAGTGGTTATGTTCAAGAAGCAAATTCATAAACTCATCAACCTGCAGGAAACACTTTATGTCTATATCTGTTTATCCAGAAATGTATTGCTGAGCAATAGTCTTTCGGTAACAGCTATTGAAGGTTGGGTTACGCTTCAAACAACGATGTGCTGACATTTTTATAGCTGTTATTGAACTGTCACATTCGGTGGGGCAGAGAACGGTGAGATGTGGTAATTGCTCAGTTGGAGATAAGGGTGCCCACTTTCAGATTAACATTTTTCAAATATATTCATTGTGTTTTGCATATGAAAAGTGACAGAAGCAGTTCGTGTAATGACTAAGATAAGATCTTGAGAAGGAAGGTTAAATCCTGCAGACATGCATGACCCTGTGAAGTTGTAGGGTCACAGTTGTGGTAGCCAGTTAAACCAGCATTTTACAATATTCCTAACAACAAACAAACAAACCATTAAACAATTTTGACATTACATCCAACATGAAGTATTATTGTAGCTACTGATGTGTGTTTAAGTCGACCATGACTGTGGTGCCCCTGAGCAAGGCATCAATCCACCCCAGCTCCCTGGGCGTCTTAGTTGGCAGCCCCCTTCCCTAGTGTCTCTAGTACATGTGAATGCTTGTCTGTGTGTTTTGTTCACTTGGTGTGGGTAAAATGCAGAGAATAACTAATTTCCACAGTTTGAGGGATCAATAAAGTAATAAACCTAACTTAATACAGTATTTCTGTGGTACAGATATGAGCACACCTAGCTGACCACAGTTGGCACCCCTATACTGTATTTACTGTACTTTATCATGTGACTGAGACCTAACACTGATTGTAAGTCAGGGTATGCTTGATAGAAATGGATTTTCAAAGAAATGACATCTGTATATGTTTTACTGGATAAAGTGTTTATAACTGCTACACTACAGAACTGCAACAATTAATCAATTTATTGATGAGTGAGTAAACAGAAAATTAAATGGCTACTACTTCGACAGTGGATTAATCATCTAAAATGATCTTTTGAGAAATCCTGTGGTGTGGATTGAATCTCTTTGTATGTATTTTTCACTATTTCCTAATATTTTGCTTGACCAATTAATGGAGAAAAATAATTGACAGGTTAATTGATGCTGAAAATAATGGTTTGTTAAGGCCAAATGCTTGATTGCAGGATGAAAAGCCTGCCGTCACAGAGACAGAGAAAAGTGAGAGATGATAATCGCGTAAATGGGGATAAAGGTACACACTCTCCTTTCGAACCTTCTCTTCTCAAAGATGTGACTGTGTTGCGCATGTTTGTACACAGGAAAAGTAATTGTGTGAGGAATGAAGTTTTTTCAGAGAGATGTTCAAACCTTTTATGCTTTCTCATCTTCGCACATCTGGCCATGAAACAGGTGTTCTCATTGGACTGTTGGAGTTGGAAAGTTTTAAAATTTGTTGGTCATAGCCCCCCTGTCATATCACAAACGTATGGGGGGAGGAGGACTTCAGATCATGTTTGAAAACCTGCCAAAATCCTTAGGTTGAGCTTCAGTCCCTCCTTGACCCTCTTTGTAACATTCACCTTGTTCTGAGATTACAGGATCTCTAGCCTCAGCATACAGACCAACACACATTACTATTATTTGACACCTTGACAACGTTCTTTCTTTTGCTTTAGAAAATTGTTCTGGGAGTAGCTTTGATAATTATTCTGAGAATAGCTCTTGAATGTGGAAATTTTTTAAAAAAAAATTCTTTGAAGTTCTTTTATGCACACCACATAAAGGTGGATTATATTTTGACAGCCTAAAGAAATGAGAAATGTTTTATTTTCTGCATCGCTTTCTTGCCATTTTCTATTAAGACTCACTTTCAAATATTTGGTTCATCCTTTCTCCTGAATGCTGGTTTCACCTTGCTCTCATCCTCCCACTGGCTCTGCCAGCAGAAAGTGTCCAAGCCTGAGTCACTTGGACTTTGATTCGCAATACTTAATATTCTTGTCTATTCAGATTATTTTCTGTATTTGAAGTGAAGGTAAAGCAAACAATGTTTTTTTTTTTTTTTTTTTGGCACGGCTTAATGCAGTGCTTTTATATGAGACACTGATCAGAGCAGTGTAGATGGTTGTGACAGTAGCAGCGCCATGTAAGGGATTCATTTTCTTGGTTTCCATTCGCTGCATTTGATAAGTGTTAAGTGTAATTCTGATGACATTAAAATTGCTCAGTGAGGCCGCTTCCAATTTCATATATTGAACCATGGAGAAATTGTGGCTTTTAGATCTCTGACATGAGCTCACGGTTAAATGTTACTGCTGGACGGTGTGGAAAGTGAAGCATAGCTGCGTGTGTGCATGTGATTTGTGTGCTTGTGCGTTAGTAATGCCACTGTAACTGAGACCTTTTAGCATCAAGTGACATTTTATGTGGCGGGGATAAAAACGTAAGGGACTATATCTGGATCAGGGATATTCTGAGGGCCTGGCATTAAATTAATATGTGCTACTTGATCTACATCCTAACACCTGTCACAGTGATCACCATACAGGCGTCTCACACACACACACACACACACACACACACACACACACACACACACACACACACCAGTTTTACTCACTTTTGCTGTGTGTGATCAATCAAAGGAGGATATTTCGGCTGAATTAAATCTGTGGAGCTGTCAAACTGGGGGAGACCATACGTAACAGTGACTTGACTGGGGTGTGGCACACTGCACTGATAGTGTGTGTGTATGCGTGAGCATGTGTGTGTGTAGAATGATGCACACAGCTGAAGAGCTCTGAGCAGCTCATCACAGCTCCACAGCTATACGCCCGCTCAGTGGTTTGCTCTCCACACCCTCCCTACCCCATACATATAAACCTTCAGGCGTGGCGGGACGATAAATCACACAACTAACAGAGCGAAAGACCCTGTCGCCTGTGAAAAGATGACCTTTCATGAATATATATGGAACGAGCATATGTATCTTTGCCAACTCGCCATCTCAAGTCTGCTTTCCCTGACATGATTGAAGATTGAGACGCTGGCGGTGGGACACCCGCTGTTTGACAGTGGATAGGTGTATATATAAACACACACACACATGAAGAGATACGCACCTGACAGTGTGTGTGTGAGGAGGGCAGAGACAAACAAGAGGGAGATGGACAGAGACAGAGAGAGAGAGAGACTGGATTCGAGTCACACACTTGGCAGCTCTCACACACCCACACTGGTGCTCACACTTGCACTACAGCTGCTGTCTGGCCGGCATCATGCATCTTCCACCAGATCAGGGAGAGTGACAGATTACTCTTCGGGATGCTGATCGTGGGGCCACCGGTCACAGTTAGCCAATCACAGCAGGAGAGGATCGAGTCAAATAGCTGACCCTGCAAGACCACAACACTGCACCCCTGTTCACCTCCCTGTCCTTAATGCCCTCCGTCCACTGCTTTTATAAACTAGTGTCTGGGGACCAGTGCTGGGGAATTTGTCGTTGAAGGTCTGGTATTTATTTTCACACCAAGTTTTAGTGGCAGCTTTCATGAAGACACTGTAGTCTTATTTGTCTAAATTTGGAGACACCTGTCACTGAGATGTCTACCTCACTACCTAATAATTTGAGTCTGATGTGGTTTCTACACACACACATTTTTGTCTTATATTAGTTGTGAGGACATAGGGATAATGCATTCCCTAGCCCCTTACACTAACCTCAACCATGATAACTAAATGCCTAACCCCAGCCTTTACCCTAACATAAACCTAATTCTAACCTGAACCCTAAGAGCAAGTCAAAACACTAGCCAAAATGTCCTGACATTAATGGTTTCAAATCAAAATCTTTTCACACAACCATAGAAAGACATGAACACACACGTCTTTGGACTTTAAAAACTGTACCAGGAGTGTGTCTGTGTCTCTCTGGATGATCCACAGACCTTAAAATAAATTAAAAGAAGAATGTCCCAATGAAACCTGGGATGGAAATGTCTGCTCGTCCACCACTGTGGACTTGGTGGTAAAGACATTCATGGTCCCCTGAGGCTCAAATCTACTAACTTTGGTGATCCCCTGACTTGTCACCCAGCATCTTTATCACATCAAAATTTCAACTGATTTAATAAACAGATGGTGAACATGGTAAACATCACACCTGCTAAACATCAGCAGGTTAACTGTCACTGAGCTTGTTAGTTAACGTTAGCATTTAGCTCAAAGCACCGCTGTGATTGACTATGGTAGCTGTTAGCATGGCTGTCCTAGTCCTAGTGCTGTTAAAATGCGTTTAGATACTGGTTGAAAACGTGAACTTTTATTCAAGTTAGTTTTCAAGTTGTATTTATTCATAAAATTGTTTTATGTTTATTCAGGGTGGGTGGTATTCATTCATGGAAATTAAAAAAAAAGGGCATTAAACAAAATGACACAGTCAGAAATCATCACAATTACTGTAAGCTGTTTTGCACAATTTTGCAAGCAGGAAAAAAAGATGTTGACATCGTGTTATGGATGAGACCATAGTCGTTCAATTTCACTTTGAAGCCTTGTTTCAAGCCTTGCACTTTTTGATTTTATTGACTGCTTTATCCAGGCATTCACCTCATCTTCTGTTCTCTCTTAGCTTCTGTTCTTCTCATCGTTTTCATTTCAAATCAATCTCTCCATTATTTCCATCCACTTTTGGTCTTTTTCTTTACCTTTTTCCACTTTTGCTCCATTTGCACTCATTATCAATCAGACAGATCACCCCATCCCTCATTCACTCCTTCATCCATTTTCACAGCACAGTGTTTCTTCTCAGTTCTCCATCACCTTCCTTTTCTCCTCTCCTTCTATGCCACCACTGAAACGCCATCATTATATTCATCCTCCCCCTCATCCTTTACTCCAGCCACCCATCCTTCCTCCTGTCTTCTCTCCATCTTCACTCTTTGATGCAGTTCACTCTTTCAGTCATCTTTCCTCTCGGAATTCAACCCTTCACCTTAAAGCCATCATCATCAGCATCATCTGCTCCCCCACACTTTCACCTCACCCGCTGGGGAAGACGCTGCATTCAGATCCCCATGGCAACCACTCAAACGCTGTTGCTGTGGCAGCCCTATCAGCTAATTGAGGCAATTATAACTATAGGCAGCAGCTGCTGCTCCTTCCCTTCCCCCTCCTCCCTGGTTCTTCCTCTCAGTCCCTCTCTCCATCCCCTTCCCCCACCACTTTTCCATCCCTCCATCATCTTTTCCTTCTTCAACCCTCCCCCCTAATGCTGCCTTGGCGCTCCTGTCCCTCATCCATCCATCTAATTTTTCCTCTTCCACCCATTTGTTGAACTCCCTCTCTATCCTTCCATCACATTCCTTCCTTTTTCACTTTTCAAAACCATTCTCTTCTTCAGTCATTTTACCTTTATATGTGATTACATCCAAATGAACTTTTAAATATCATGACATTTATTGTTTTGAATTAATTACCAATAATAATTTGGGTTAAAATGCAGGAATCACAAAATTAGCATGTGGAAATTATTCAGTATCCCAAGAAGGAAACATCCTCGTTAGCTCAGAATGCAGAATTAGTTATTAGCATCCAGCTATCTGCAGCAGTGAATGTTAATAAGGTGGTAGATTACCTTGTACAGAAAGTGATAAGGAATAAGCAGCTCAGTCTGGTACTGTTTGGTTGTGGCTGTTACATTCAGGCTCTGTGATCAATGCTTTGGCGATCAGTTTGACGTGTGTTTGGATTTTCAGTATGGGACTGGGTGACAGCTGATAGCGTCAGACCGATGGCTTTGGATGGAAAATGTGTCAAAGTTTTATGTTTGTAATTTTTCAGAGGAAGAAAAATCACAAATAGGTGTGGAGAGTCTCTTCTCGTGATCTACCAAAGCTGATACTTATTAAATCCTGTATTGAAACAGGCTCTTATGGATGAAGTTTTGCTTATATGTTGCTGTCATCTGATATTATGGGGTTTTGCACTATAACTAGACATCTGGCATTTATCATGTGTGTAGTATACTTTCATTTCATTTTCATTATTTTATTCCACATCTAATATCCTGAGTGAGGAACACGTCTGTGCTCTTGACCTTTGCTTACCCACTCACACTTCCTGTCTGTAGGAGCTAGCTTTGCATATCTTGCTTACTGTTATTTCTGAAGTAGCTGTCATTTCTCACTGGAATATTTGTTTAGGAAAAACTGTTTTACAAATATGAGAATGACTAATTCAGACAAATTCACCTCTAACCAGTAATTTGACTGGTTTCTAGTAAAGTGCTTTATTTTTAAACACTTGAATTATCCATGTGTAGGCTACCATGTCATTGCAGCAATTAGCTTTCTAACCTATACGCTGCAAAAAAAGCCCTATCACATTTAAGTGAAAACATTTTAAATATGAGCTTTCTTTTGCTTGAAACAAACAAATTTGGCTGCCAGTGGAACAAAAGATTAAAATAACATAAGTCTGGATGTCCAGGTACCAGAGGTCTTTAAATACGATGAATGCAGTTCCTATTTCCAGACAACAGAACTTCACTCAGACAGTAGGGTCTTCAGGATGGGAGAGGTGTGGTGACCATTGAGCAGCCATGTCATCTCATCAACTATCAGTTTTCCATGAAAGTTTGTACAAACATTGATGTTCACCAGAGGAAGTCTCTGAAGGACTTTTGTGATTCACTGGCTTTTCTTCTAGTGCCACCATGAGGTTGACCTTTTTGGTTTTGAGTGAATTGTTTTGCAAAATATAGTATGGAGTAACGTCAGGGTTAGCCCCTTTTCATCATGTGCCCACATCATTTTGTCTGTAGATGTACAATACATGCTATTCAGGGTTATATGAGGGAAGGGGTTTAGGTCTAATAATTATTTTGAGACTATAGGTTTGTACCACCCCTCACCCCTCCCCCTCCCCTCCCCTCCCTCCTGCTCCCTCTGAAAATGATGATGATGTTGGTGGAGCCCCTTCCTCCTCTCATTCACTGAAGAGAAACTTCTGACCACCAGAGACCACGGGTAGAAAAGTAAGTGGGTAGTGGAGAGTAAGGGGTGGGGTTCACGCATCCACACAGATGCACACACAAATGAAACTGTGTACGTTCAAATGTGGACACATGGATGTACACACACAGAGACACACATACAATTCCCTGGTGCTGATGGCTGTGTAGTGTGTGATTCAGTGTAATTGCTGAGGTATCTGCTGAGCCCTGAGCTGAGAGGAAGAGCTTTGCCACTTTAAAGATGTTTTATGTTTTAAGGATATTTGCCTATGCAAATGTTCAGGTTTATTAAAATAAGCTGCCTCACTTCCCAACCTGGGACGACTTTTAGTGCATGCAATAAATATCGGCCAGTCTTGTGTAACTAAATGAGAGTGAATGGTCCATTGCTGAAAAAAAAAAAAAAAAAAACTTTAAAAAATACACAATGGGTAAAATTAATAAAAATGAAACAAATGTCCACATAATTTTGACAGATTTGCTTTGCGGATGGCAAATGGCATTTTACAACCTTTTTATGCCATTATAAATGATAACACCCTGAAAACACAAAAACGTTTTTACCTCTTGAACATCTAAGAACTGATTTTCAAGTTACAGTAAAAGATTTTGGCCTTTTTGCTCAGTTTTATCATGTAAAATAAAAGATTGTTGCTTTTTCTGTTTCAGCCTTACTCTCAGGATTAATGTGCTCTTTTAAAATTCAGCCTCTTGATTATATTTCTCTCCTAACCAGAGAGATGATTTATACATTTCTCCAGAGATTTTGATCTGTGTGTGTGTGCAGCATCACACAGCATCGCAGAAACCATGCAAAGAACTCAAAAAAGGCAGGAATAGCTTGTGCTTGTTTGTGAAACCAGTGCTTCTATAAAAACTAAAAAGTTGTGGGCAGGGTGGTGGAACATGAGGCACGCATGTTTTGTTTTGCACATAAATGTACTCTTAATATATGCATATTTGTGCTGATTCCCAAATGTGCTTGTGTGCCATTGCATATGTTTCAGTTTGTGTATTTTCCTGTGCATGCAGAGAAATAAGGGAACGTCAATGCGTGAGCAAATGTATACCAAACTCTGTGTTGTTAAGGAGCTGTTTGCATGCACACTCAAGTGATTCTCCAGGCCAATTACTGGGAGTTCCTCTGATGCATGTTGGGGAGGGTACCCATGCCAGTGTGTGGTAAATACATGGGCATGTCACACAAAAGGACAGCTAAATGTGCAGCGCTCTCTCTGAGGGCTGAGTGCCACAGGGGAGCTTTAGAAAGCTGAAAAAAGGAAGAAAAAAAAATCAAACAAATGTGTAGTCAAAGAGAAAAACCTAGTATCACAAACAAAGATGAATGATGAAATACATAATTTACATACGTTCTGATGTGGTCTTATCCACATTTACACTGAACATGACTGACAACCCTTGTTAAAACTAGTAACAAACCAAATGCGGGAAACATTACATGTTTTTCTGTGTGAATTCTTCTTTAAACGTTAAGGAGTGTCTGTTAGAGAAAATCAGCAGGAGAATTTTGAGTTAACTGAGATTGATGTAGGTAGAAATTTCAATGGGACTGGTGTGCATGTGTGCAGGGCATGACAATGTGTGTTTGAAAGTCAGAAGAGAGAGAGAGAGACGGGGAAAGTGTGTATGTGAGTGGCTCTTGTTCATCCGTAGTCTTATCTACCTTGCACAGATGTATTTCTCTGCCCCTCTCTATGTCTCTATACAAGCCTGTGTCCATGCATGAGTGTGTGTGTGCATATGCATGTGTGTGAGCAGAGCTTATCTCTTTGGCCACTCAGCTGGAAGTCACCCTATCACGTGCAGAACACAATGCAGAAGAAACAGCAGATCGGCTGCCTGTAGCATTTCTACTTTACGCTAGGATGATCTGAATTCAGCCAGATGTTACGGTTAAGGAGACCCACAGAATATTATACAACTGCCCCTGACTTTTCCTCTACCATCTTCATAGGTTTCTCATTTGTGGTTCTGAGTGAAATGTCTCAACAAATAGTTGATGGATTTCCATTAAATTTGGTACAGACACTCATGTTCCACTCAGCATAAATGAAGGTGATCCCTTTAATTTTTATCCAATGCTGTTGTCAAGTCCAAATTCAAATTGCTCAACATTGACCTCATTAGGACACCAAATTGAATAAATACAAGGAAACTGTATTTAATGTGGATTGTCTTGCCTGGTTATTACTCAGTTCACCTAGTAAGGTCAACATCTTCTCCAACTTCTACTGTTTATATATACAGAATGTTTCTATATGAACACAGCCATACACACAGACAGACACAAACGGCTACACATGGAGGCAAACATTCATGGTCATGAATAAGTAATGAGGGGTGTGATAATGCAGAGGGACGAGACCTTTGGAGCTCACGTAAAAAGGCCAGGGTCAGGAGGACTGTTATTTGATATTCAGCCATGGCATTTTCTCTGCTCTATGTGCACGCACGCACGCATGCACGCACGCACACACACACACACACACACACGAGTGACCATGTGCTGAATGATTAATGTTCCAGTCTCTACCTAGAGTGGAAAGCGTGTATCTTAAAACAGGAGAAGAGGCTGACATTAAACTACTTGCAAATACACTGTCCCCACAGAGAGTCTCTATTGTGCCTCCTGTCTAATTCATGTGAAGTTAAATGGAGACCTTGAGATTTTAATTTATCTCAAATAAGTTGTAAATAATGCCAGTATGTCTGTGCCAGGATTCTTTTTATTTACACACATTTTGTGTAGTCTATGCTGACCCCCACCCACCCAAACAGCCAGTGTACTAACTGAAGAAACATTAGCTGTAAACTAACCAACAATTTGCACACTAACCATGTGTTAGTTAAATGTACCTGTGTTGTGTTTCTGTGGCAGCTTAGCCTCTGACTGATCTCACAGCTCACCAGGAATTCCAGCTCTTTGTGTTATTTCCGTTTTGTCTCTGCATGTTTATGGATGAGATGCACAAGGGCTGTTTTGTTGCTTAAGCTGAAACGTTTCCAGCTTTTACAGACACTTTCTTCACCTCACACCCACTTGCGTCTTTCCTTTGACTTTGTTTGCGGTGCCAAAAATTCCCCCTGTTCAAAACAATTCAAACTGTATGAAACAGAAATGGACGTGATTTCACCTATCAACAATATGGGCTCTGGTTGCTCCGGCTAATATGGAACCAATGGCCAACATCCGCATTTGTGTAGAAAAAGAGCAGCTATTCTTCTCCTCGACAATGACATCAGAGCACCAAGAAAAGTGATGATGAAACGGTAATTGAACTGCTTCACATTTTACAGTTTTGTCCTTGATCTCCTTTGTAGTGTGTGTGTGTTTTCTGTGTGAGAGAAAGAGACTACAAATGCAGCTGAGCTAATACAGTATGAGTTGGCTTTGATGTGTCCGGACAAATGTTCAGCCTTCATGCTCTCACCGTCTCTCTGTCAAAACACCTGAAACAGCAAATGACCACACCAGCAGCTGCCCTGTGGCTAACCCCCTCGGCTATTTGTATGTGGACATGTGCATGCATTCACACATCCCTGCCAATTGTGTCATTGCTATAAAAGTAGCAATAGACCTCACAAACACATTTACTGGCAGATCTGAGGGACCAGCTCAAAGTCCCATCTAGTTAAGCAAACAGAGAACGTCCACTGGTTGTAGCTTGGAGCAGAAGAGGAACAAATGTTAAAGAGTGTGGAAATGAATTTTAGGTTACAAAAGAACTGTCACATAAATGTTGAATTAGCTTTTAGACTTAACCTTTGCTATTCTGCTGGTCCAGTTATTTAATTCATTTGTTCAGTCTAATACATTTAAGAGTTGGAGTTTGGGTTCTGCATTCCTCTCAGTTCAGAAGAGGTAACATGACACTGGTGTGTGTCTTGATGCGCTGAGTGAATGGATTAAACAAGATTAGCTTGTGGCCATCAGCATGACCATCGCTTGTGTGTGTGTGTGTGTGGTTTGGGAGTATCCTGATTACAGTGGGAGAGGCACAGCACCACAGTCACTCTGAATGGCTTCTCCATGCGCGCGTGCGCGCGCACACACACACACACACACACACACACACACACACACACACACACACTGTTACCTGAGCTGCCTCTGCTGCACTATATATAGACCTGCCCTATCAGGCAGCCTGAGCTAGTTAAAAATAGCTCTGCTCACTGCTTTCACACTGTCTCTTTTTCTCTCTCTCTCTCACAGACAAAATCACACTCCCATCCCCCTCTTTCCCAGTCTTTCACAGTTCCACTTCTCTGCACTAGCTACAAATGTCAGCAGACCCCCCACCCCACTCCTACCAAATCTTTTCAGATCTCCCTCCTCACGTTCTGCCTACTGAGTTTACAGCTTACAAGTATGAGAGAGGGAGGAGAAAGGGGAGCAGGGGGGTTGGATAGGGCAGCGGGAGGCAGTGCAGTACATAAAGGTTAAAGCCTGCTTCACGTGGTAATGCAGGAATCAGAGTGCACCTTCTCAAAGTGACATAAATGCACCTGAAGCAGTGGTGGTCAAATGTGAGGTTTAACATATGATCCTCAAGAGGGCTGATGAGGTGAAGGGGTTCTTAAATGGGTGTTATTAGACTAGTTATTTTAGATAAGGGGGAATGTGGTGGAAGACTAAAGAGGAGATCTGGAAGTACAGTCATCTTAACGACGCTTTCAGTAGGGCTTAAAAAGACAACCAAATGGCAGTAAAAAGGCAACAACATGTAAAGGAACCCATTATAATAGCTGCAAGTCTAAACTGCAAAACATGAAGGCAGCATGTCATGCACGTCACAGGGTTACCCCGATTATTTTGTATGTAAACACACTCACTGGTGTGGGCGAGACACAGCACTCTGCAACTAAGTATGTCACTGTCTCATTAAGCCCTGAAAAAGCAGCATTTTCAGCCATGCTTTAGGGATGTCAGTGTCCATCTATTGATCTGCCACTTCAGTCTGAAAATATCTCAACAGCTCTTCCTCTGACATTTTGTACAGATATTCATGGTTCCCAGACAATGTATCGTATTACTTTGGAGAGTCCATGACATTTATGGAGATCACTTAACTTAATGGCCAAATACCTGCAAAACTAATGGCATTCCCTATTTACTGCTAGTTAGTAAATAGGGCTGGTAATGTTTCAGACTTTCTTCCTTACTTGGCTTCTCTTCTTATCAGGCAGTAACATTTCTTTTCTTGCTCTGCATTCTTGGTCGCAACCATGCATGCAGGTGTGTGTTACAGGTGTCACATGATAGGCATCTTGTGACATATGTACCAACAGGAAGAGTCTAAAGGACACAGTGTTGTTATTTTTTAATCACAGTTTCCATGGCAAGGTTAAACATTTAATAATCAAGCTAGCAGGCTTCTGAACTGGTGTTCTAATATTAGCGTTATCTGTGGTTAACAGATCTATTTATCTATCTATCTATCACACATTATAATGAACCTAAACATTGTACTGATGTTTAAGAGCGTGAAAGTCACAGTACATGAACGGCAAAGAGGTAAAGGAGCTGCACAACATGCTGACTCATTTAAGTGAATGTAAAGCAGAAATGCACATACATGATACACAGCTTGAAGAATTGTAAACGAGTTCTTAGTTTTAACGGCCCTTAGATTTGCATTTCCTTTGTGGGCCATGAAAGATTTCAGTAAAACTTTGAACATACTGGATATTTTATACAAGCTCTGAAAAAGAAACTCTTTCCTATACAAGTTTGAAAAGAACAAGGTAACCAGAATGGCTTGGCCCTGCAGTGTCTCCAATCAGACATGCCTTGTTATCATGATGAATGACGCAGTCCACTGGCCCAATTCCTGCTGCTGTCAGAGGTCCAAGCTTAAATGCTGGCCTAAATCTCCCCTCTGAAAACCTCTCTCTCCCTCCCCATGTGCTTATATCACACTACTGCATGTTATTAACGTTATGTCTTCTCTCTCCCGTAGTTTGTGCTCTTCCTCCCTGTCCTCATTCTGCTGGTATCTCTGACTCCAGAGCTGCAGGATCCAGATCTGCCTCTAATACTCAGCCCTCACCGTCTATAATTATTAATTGGTGTTGCTGTTATTTCTGTGCTGCCCTTATTACTAATAACCCTATTACACCTGTAATTATCACTGTTATTATTAACATTATAACAAGCAGTCTGACAGTGCTTGAATACAACAGTATATACAGCTGTTCCTGGTCTCTATCTCTTTTCTCTTTCCCACTTCTTTCTTCTCTCTCTTTCCCCCATTTCTCTCCTCTCATCCGGTCCGGAGTCCGGATCTGCTGGGGGTTTTGGGGTTGGGCTGTTCGGGAAGAACCCACACATAGAACACAGACTCAGAGCCCAAATTAACAAGAGAAAGTGTATTAATTGAGCTCAAGAAGCAGTGGAAAGAGGGGAGCAGGTGGATGGCACGGAAAGGTTGAGTGGCAGAGTGGTGTGACTGACTTGGCAGGTCAGGGAAGGAGCTGGGGAGCAGGCAGAGTGAGCTGCGAGGAGTGAAAGCAGGGATGGATGGATGAACAGGGCTGGATGTCCGACTGGCAGAAGAATGAGCAGGGAAGCAAACAGGTGAGTTGGGTGGTTTAGGACGCTGGAGGCTGGTGATTCAAAGCTGGTTTGATGAGAGTGTAGCAGCCAGAGAGATCAGCCGGCACCAACCAGGTCCAACAACACTCTAACAAACACACACATCTAAGCAGCCTGAATGTGAAACACCAAAGGGGCTGAGACAACGATCTGACCAGGAGTGGATGAAGAACTGGACCAGATGTACCGCTGCCCTGATGAGCAGATGGAGTACACATGTGCAGGCTGACTGGCAATCAGATAGCTGGGAAAGAGAGGAGCACCACGATCACAACACAGACACAAACAAGCACACATGGAGAAAGACAAACAAGGGAGGATGGGAAACACAGGGGAAAGGGAAAACACCACTGTGACAAAGGGAGTTTTTTCTCTCTACTGTCACCAAGTGCTTGCTCATGGTGGGATGTTTGGTTTCGCTCTGTAAAATTGTAAGGTTTTGACCTTAATCTAATGTAAAGGACGCTCTCCCCAGTCAGGCGAGTTAGAGATGTGTGTCATGTGTTTGACTTCTATTTGCTGTCTGTTGCATGTGAAATGTTTTGTTTAATGTTTTTTTTTTTAGATGAAAAGGCATTTCCATTTATTTCAGTTCTACAGCATGAAACATTAGGATCACACAACAAAGTTGCATGAAACAATTTAGTCGATATATTTCACTTTTGTAGTGCGCAAGGAGGTGAAAATAGTCATGCTCAAAAACACACAGACTCCAGAAAAGCTATTTTCATAACACTAGGAACTCTGTAACCCTGCAGCATCATCTGTTTATCAGACTTCAAGAGGGGAAGTGGAGCAGAGGGCATGACTTGTGCTTGCTGTAAAATCCGTCCTGTTACCCACGTTGAGCTGCTGTGTATTTTTTATGAATGTGGCTCGGAGGTTAATAGCTACTCATGCTGACATTGTCCTTGTGTATCCACAGGAAAACAGTCAATCGCTGTCACATCCTGAGAGGAAGCCGGAGGGGAACTTGACAGTGTTTTTCTTCCTTTCCTTTTTTTAAAAATTTTTTTTTATAAGCACCGGAGTCACCAAGTCCAACTTGTTGACTCAGTAGGAAGGAAGTTGTGCATATACGTGTGTATTTATTAGAGTATGAACATCTGTGTGTCTGCATGTGTGAAGCCCAGCTGTTCATCTCTGCATATAGACACATGCACAGGCGTGGGTTTGTTTCCATGTTTACGCATTTGTGTGTGTGTGTGTTTACATACGCTTACACCAGATCAGGAAGAGCTCCACAGGGAACTCCTTACCAGCAAAAACAAATCCTGTTTCCTCATTTTTCCAGCCAGTGTGTGTGTGAATGGGCATATCCACTTCATCTGTAGGTGAGAGGACAAACAATGCGGAACAAAGAGCTCACTTGCCCCATAGAGCAAAGAAACAAAGCCATCTTCCTTGTTCCTTATAGGAAGCATCTCTAACTGCATCTCTAAAAGAACGCTTCGTCTTCACTTGTACAATGTTCTCTTTCAAAACACGCATGTCGTGACCGTGCAAAGACAAATGCATTGATCACAGACACACAAATATGCACATGTTCATGTACATGTACGTGCTCTGCTCTGAAACGGTTTGATTAAAGTGCTAAAATTAATTTGAGGTGTCTGTTGTTTGAAGCTGTAATGTCCACATTTTGTGAAAGGGTCTTTCTGAAACATAAAAGTGACTTTTTACAACGTCAGCGTTCAGTCATCATGTTAAGCTTGAAGACATGACTGTTCTGGGGCACAAGTAACACAAATTTTATTTAGTTATATTTTAGTGAACATTTACACAACTGATCACCCAGCTCAGGTCAAATAACATATGCTGTTAATACTGCCAGTGTTATGTGACACATCAGACCAACCAGCACCACTTTTAAATGTATGTATTTCACCTGTGCCACTTTCAGCAGCTGTCGGATTCCTGCCTTCTTCTCTTGCACTAAACAAGAACAAACAACAAGATATCCCTTTTTAAATCAACACAAGCACAGTGAATCATTAAACGGCTGTTTACTGTTGTACTACAGTGTCAAGTTGTGCCTCAGGGCAGGAAGCTATTGGACATTGAGCTTTACAGCAGGATATGTGTGGGCAGAGAGGATCTGCACGGGGCAGAGAGAAGTGAATATTCATTAGTAATAAAAGAATAGTTCTATCTGCTTGTATAAATAGAAAGAAATTGAATTGAGGCAATTTAATAGAATGGAAATGGAAAAGAACAATAAAATTTTGTCACATCCTGCTTTTCCCATTGAGGCAGCATCTTCATTATTTGCTGCTGCATCTTTTGCGCTATAGAGAAAGAGGGGAGTTGTAGGGCAGTGGGCTATGAGAGACAGACAGACAGAGAGAAAGACAGATGCTGCTCTGTGCATGCAGCCACTGCAAGATGTAAGCCGGAGGGGAGGACTGTGCTTCAGCCAAGACACATCTCTTAGGCAGCTGAGATACTCTGCATTCACACACATATACACATGCACACGGTGCTCACCCTTAATGCAGCTTAAATGGTGGACAAGGAAAAGCTTTTTGAAAGCATATCTATAAAGATAGGAAAGATAGTTTATGAATAATTTGTCACCTCAAGGGACTTATGCTGGAGGAGGAGTGAGTGTGTGTGTGTGTGTGTTTAGCATGGGGTAACAGTGTAGCCTGGATATATCTGATAATTAGCCACCTAGCTAATGTTAGCCACTGCATCAGTTAGTGTTTGGGCATGTAACATTGTGCTACCTTTGTTTCATAGTTGGCCAGTGGTTATTCATTTTCAATGTATTATGAGTTATATATGGATATGTGAAAGAGGAAGAGAGAACACAGGTTTTCATTTTTACTTTTATTTTATTATTATTTTTATTTGTTTATTTTCGATGTTTGTTCTTATATTAGTTTTTATTTATTCATTTATTTTTTATGTATTGCTGCATAGTGTAATGTCTGCAGTAGTCATACAGTGCAATACACCTGGAGGCAGTACTGTCACAGGCAGAACAGCAGGGACCACCGAAAAAAACGTTTTCATCCCCAGATCATGTCCTGGCCCAGCATGAAACACAGAGGAAGGAAAGATGTTTGTGAGTGTGTTAAAGAGAGAGACAGAGTGACAGATAAAGAAAGTGAGTGACAGGTACATAGTCAAAGGACTCACACACACACACACACACACACACACACACAGAGACACACACACGTGTTTCATCACCTGTCTATTTGTCACTAAAAGGAGAAGACCGCAAGTACACATACACACATGGTGTGCTATAGTCTGTCAGTCAGACAGAGAAGCAGGAAGGGGGTCAATTATGTTACTAATGATCCCGCTATGAATAAACCAGTTGGAGGAAGTAGAGCTCCCATTAGGCTTCCCTCCTCAGGCTATTAATAACCAGAGACCTAATGCCTCCTCCACAATCAATACGCACACCGACGAGGACACGGTTAAAGACACACTTCAGAAGAGGGGACAGAGTCTGTTAAAAAATGTGCCAATTTCTTTTGGATTTCCAAAACCATGGATTATGTTTAATGTTTTATGTGTCTCATATAACAACCTGATTGAAAATTTCCTGTGACAGGAAAAAAGAAGGTGACCGCAAATGGACTGTCAATTCCATCAAGCTGATCAGGAGAGGTTTGGTCCATGGCCCTGTCTCACTCAGCTGAAATCAAGAAAACTCACCCCTGGGCTGAGCTGTTACTAGATATCATGGCTTGTCTGACAAAAGGGAAGAGAGACAGATGTATGGATCAATACAATGCTGCAACGCCAAATCAAATTTTTTCAAGAAGAAAAAGACTGAATCTTTTTATGTCTGTTCACAGATGTGGATTGGCTGGTGTGTGGCGTCTCTGAGCCTTGTTGACTACATCTTAGATCATGAAAGTGGTGTTATTGTTATCTGGTTAACTCAATAATCTCCAACATGGAGAACTCTCATCTTTGTTGACACACAGTGTTTAAAACCAGCGGACCCATGGTTATATGGGCTTCACTTTGTGTCAATGAGTGGACCTTAAAGCCTACTGAAGTGGGATTGGATTGCTGAGGGAAAGAAATGGGTGAGAGGCATGGGAGAGATCCTGTGACATTATCCATCCATCCATCCATCCATCCATCCATCCATCCATCCATCCATCCATCCATCCATCCATCCATCCATCC
>JBBMJY010000012.1:3236228-3253293 GCA_037833715.1 Toxotes lorentzi | reverse complement strand
CCCCCCCCCCCCCCCCCCCCCCCCCCCCCCCCCCCCCCTCCCCCCCCCCCCCCCCCCCCCCCCCCTCTCATTGTTGCAGGATGTGACAGCCCCTGGTACAGAGGTTTTTCTGTGATAGACAAAGATGTTGTTGTCCTCAAATGAGAGATAATGTAGCTTCTCATCCTTTTCATAATGCTTCAGGACATGTATCTAACACTGTCATGTGTGTAAAACGTGTTCCAGATAAATGTCACAACCAAGCTGCACTAATATTCAGCGCACACTGAAGTTGCTGCAGGCTCAATGCTCACAACAGCAGCAAGTCAGCTACGAAGGGAAGAGGAATGTGCTTGTGTGTGTGTGTGTGAGAGAGAGAGAGAGAGCTTTCTCCAAGTACGTATGAACTATGGATGATTACACAGGAGAGAGGCTGTGCTGACGTCAGAGAACGCATTGCTGATGCAAAGGCTCGGCAGCCAGTAAGTAACAGCAGCCAGCTTCTCCTGCAGCCAGTATCCTTCCTCCGTTCATCCCCATTATTCTTTATTGTGAGGCGGCGAAGGCCCTGGATCAGTCCCTACCAGAGAGTGTGAATCACAGATAAAGGCGACCAAGGTTGTATGACGAAAGGGAGAGAGGGACAGAGATGCAGATGTCGGTGTGTGGTTGCTGCTGGCTTTGTGAGGCAGTGATGATGCAGGCAGCCCCTCTCCTGCCTCTCTAATTTATGCTGAACGTGCTTGTCATTCAGAACCAAAGCTCTGCATGTGTCAGAAAATCCTCTGCAGTGAGAAAAAAAGAGACCAGTGGAAAAAAGGGATGGAGAGAGAAAAGTATAAATTGTGAAAATAGTATCTTCAGTAAGTAAAGCACTAACAATATGCTTTTACCGTCGACCATTAACCTCATAACAACGTCTGAAACACCCACAGGATATTACTGCGGAAACACACACTGACACTGATTGATACTCCCTCCCTAACACTGGCTTCACGACAGTTTCTAATGGCCCCATTAATAAATCATTACATGCTGACATCGATGTGTGCTGGCTAAATCCGTCAAGGCGGGGTCACCGAGTTTGTCTCTATAGATGTGGCTCCTGTCCAGACGCCCCCCCCCCCTTTAGGTATCACTGCTTGAACAGGTCTCATACTCACTGATCTGCGACTTTTGCAGCTGGAGATCGAGGGTTGCTGATTGGGCGTGCAGCATATCTGATTTTAATACAGAGAGACCGGAGTGACCACAACCTTAACTTCATCTTAGCCAGGTGTTCACAGTACCTTAACTATAGATTATTTCCCGCTCCTCATTGTAGAATGCAAGAAGTTTTATTTATTTTTTTATTTTTGTGCCCTTCTCAACCAAACACTTCCAAGATCTGTGGGACCAGAAGAACTAAAAGTTCCTTTTGCACATCTTCTTTGTGTTTCCACTGGTGGTTGCAGTGTTTGCACACACTCTCTCTGTTTCTCTTAATCTGGCCCTGTTTTTAAACTGTTCGGGAAGCTGATGACATAACGTTGTTAATAAACATCACAAGAAATTTCCATCCCTCATGATAATATTGATACTGCTGGCTCCCAGACAATCATCCTTATTTTGTAAATGAGGCTGGACATGAATTGAAGCAGCTGCTTGCCCTGTGACCGACCAATCGGCACTGTTCAGCACTGCATGTTCTGCCTGATAGTTCCTGAACTTTCATTGGAAAGTTCTGCCCTCAGAGCAGGGACTTTTTCACACATGGAACTATTGCAGAGGACTTACATTTAGTCCCTGTTTCCTATGTTTGAAACATAAGTGAAATTCCTGAGTTCCTCAAAAGCTTCTTGGCTGCTGGATTTAATCCAGGGTTTTACAGAATTGTCCAGTATTGACATAGTGGTTTGCTGATAGGATGGGATCAATGCTACCTTTATGCACCTTATTTCAAAGAAAACCTTACTTTACACTTCTTTTATTAGAATGTATAGATTGTTGTGGACTGGTGTTATTATTTTAGTATTCTAGTTATCTTATAATAATTTTGAATTTGCACTTCATTTATTAGGCTTTATAGATATGTTCTTTTGTCATTATTACTAACGCTGCTACTAATGTCAGTGGGTGTGTGAGTGTTTATTATTTATGACTGCAAGAATGTTGAGTGAGGTAATTGCACTGATCTCACTAAACAAATCCCTAACGACTTAGTCGTTTGGCAATAAAGTATTGAATCTTTATATGAATCTTGAATCCTTGAGTCTTTAATCTTACTGATAAATCTTGGTTCACCCACTGTAGTTATTTTAACAGTTCTTCTTTATTGTGTCTTTCATATACATGTATAGTAGTAGAGTTGTAGTGCATGTGTGTTATAGCAGCATCCATTCCAGCTTATTTCTAATCAGAGCTCCTAACTTAAGTGACTCATGTACTGGACTAATCATACACACATCATGCCTCCTAATTATCATGTTTTTAGAGATTAGTGTTTGATGTTTATTATTTTGTGGACCCACCTGTAAACTGACTATACCTACTCAATCTGATGTACACACAGGGACACAGGGACACAGGGACTCTGCAGTCTCCTCATTTTGCTATGTTTTGCCCAGTTACATGCATTTATTTATATATTGTTCATGGTTCAGCCAATCATTGGTTGATCCTGGCAGAGCAGCAGGAGGATATTGGGGATGCTATGACCTGACTGATGACAAAATTACATATATAGTCAAGAAGGTGAGATCTCTGAATACAAATTGCAAAAGATTCTGAAAGAGGAAAAGTTACACCGGTAAAAGACTTTGTGGAGTTTTTCTCATAAACAAATGTGTGTGTGTGTGTGTGTGAATGTGTATCTTTGTGAGCACACACTGGAACACACAAAACAGGAAGGCACTCATAAAAACATTGCTCCATAGCATTACTACAGGTCAAAAACTCCACAGGGAACCTTTAAGTATATTGTCAGTATCCTGGATGGAAGTGCTCAAGGTTTAAGGTGGAACATGGTCGAGCTGTACATACAGTATCTAAAACAGAGCATGTACATGACCCACCTACGTGCAAGTATGATTTTCTTCTGAGAGCTGTGAGACCATGTGTTGTTGTGTACACAACATCTCATCTTGTCTTTCTAATTTTAACTGCTGTCACTTGTGTTCAACTTGCTGCAAACAAATAGAGTAAGTCCCACGTAATGTATGTGAAATCAACCAGAGAAGCCAACAAGGACCCTAACAAGGATCCAGTGACAAGGAACTATTCTGCGTCCTTTATGGTACACTGCTTTGTACAGAACCCAAATATTGACTCATGCAAGATCAGTGAAGTGCATCCCCTCCTGCTTTGTCCGTGTCTCGTCTCAGGTGACGACCTGTCCCAAACCTGACTAGAAAACATCCAAACAACTGTTTTAGGCCTAGAAGGCATTAGGGGACTGAAAAACAACCTTTATAGGATCAAACTGTAACATCAACTGAACTGGTTTTAAATGGGATGTAATACAGACCTGAATCGGAGGAACTGACAGCGTGTCGTACTTTCTAACTTCTGTCAGTGCAGAATGAGACAAATTCATTGCATGAATTTGTGGATAAAAGGAAGGACAACTGACAGACTGCAGCTATGGAGTGAGAAACAAGAGCGAGCAGCATCCTGGAAACAGCAGCCCTGCAGGTCACCATTTTGACCTTTGAACCTTAACCCATGATTCTTAGCTGCCTATGGTCATGCCAATCTCTCCTCATAAGGCACTTAAGTAATTTTCTTAATTTGGTTCTGAGGGATATAACAAGGATTTAATTGTGGGTTGACCCCTCCCCCATGGCCCAGTCTTCCATGCACACACACACACACGCACGCACACACACACTAACAGGTCGTGGTCTCAGGAGACTTATGAAGAGAGTCCAGCAGGTCTGGAATTCACTGATTATCTCCAGATTTCCCCAGAGGGCTCATGGCTCCGGCCCGAGAATGTCTTCAGTGTTTCTATTTTCAACATGAGACGTAATACCTAAATAGAAATGTAAATGTTATTTCTATGTGAGCCCTTAAAAGGACATAATTCAATTCATGTAGTGTTTTGTGTACATGAGATGTAGTGCTTTTTCTGGTAGGAATTTGTTATTGTCTGGTATTTTGGTATTTTGATTAGTCCTAAAAGAGTGGATCTGGATTGAAAGGTGTGATGCCAACATCAATTCACACTTGTGGTGGAGAATAAATACTTTAACAGCACCAGCTTTTAAAATATGAAAAAAGGGGTTTCACACATCTTTGAAGGGCTTTGTGTAGCTTTTAAAGATGTGAGCACACTCTTTGAAATGTTGGGATTGTTTGCTTTGTACTATGTTGGATCACAGCACCTTAACACATGCACAGAGCAGGGGTACTAAGCAAGTAAGTCAACAGAGTATTACTGTGTTATTATGCTGAATTATGGCCACTTACATGGGGCGAAAAAGACAAGTAAGAGTAATGCCACTATCACACCAGAATCCAGTTCCCATTCATTTGAGTGGAGAAGGGGTCAAGATGTATTTGCTTCCTGTCGCTCTCATCAATTCAGTCTGACTGAACTTTGACCTGCAAAATAACGAGGCTCACCTTCCAGAGAAAGGGTAGTGTTGTCCTTTGTTTCACTCAGCTTTGATTGTTTCTATCTTTTCATGCTGAAATGCCACAGTAGAGTTTGAAGGGAACACTGTGTGGCTGGAAGTCAATACAAGGACAGGGACAGAGGGTAACAGGGCTGCAGAATCCATCTGATCTCAGTCTTGAGCCCAGTTTTGAGATATTTTCTTAATGATCATGGACTTGTCTCGGTCTCATATGTGTTCTGACTCAGACTTATCTTGGTCTTGGCAGCCAGTCTCACTCATAACAGTCTTTGGTCTAGACCAAACCCACTTGGCTTTTATTAGCTGTGCTCGTAACATGGCTCCAGGGGTGGTGAGGCCGTTGTGACAATTGGTCAGTCCACCACTTTGGTCCAGACTGAAATATCTCAACAACATGGCCCCAGATGATGAATCCTACTTTCCTCTAGCGCCACCAGCAGGTCAATATTCCCACTTCATATATAATATTCATATTCATTCATTCATTCATTATTCCCACAACATTCCCACAGGCTGCGAAATCTCTCAACAACTACTCAGTGGACTGACACAGAATTTTGTCCATCCATTCATGGTTCTCAGCAGATGTATCCTATTGACTCTGGCTATTCCCTTATTCTCTTGTGCAACCATGAGGTTCACGTTTCTGGCTTTTACTGAAAGGTCTTGACAACTATTGGAAGCACTGCAATGACATTTAGTACAGACATTCATGTTCCCCTCAGAATTGTTTTATAACCGTTTATTAACTTTTATGTTGTAATAACTGTAATAATCCCTTTCATCTAGTCAAAATTTGAATGTGCCCGGTTCTTTGTTTTACAATTTACTACATGCAAAATGAATGACGTTCTCCTCAGCCTCAGCTGTAATTTGTGTTAAGTGTTAATTAGCAAATGTTAGCATGCTCATATGCCAGTGTAATATTGTGAACTGGATAAACATTGTACCAGTTAAACATAAGTATGTTAGCATGCTAATGTTAGCAGCACACCCTGACAGAGCTGCCAGCATGACTGTAGACTAAAGTTCATTTTTGCTTGCTTTTGTAGCAGAGGCTGCTCAGCTGTCAGTTCCTCATGAAGAGACGAAGTCCTCATGCACTGCTGTGCACTGTCATTTTACAAGTGCAGTTAATGCTTGTTTTCTAGTTTGTTTTTGCCATGTCACAACCGAGCATCCTCATTTGGACTTGATCTGGATGCAGTCTCAAAACTACTTTATTCAGACCTGCCTCCAGCTCGATGTAGGTGGTCTGGCCCTCAGCCATGTTAGGTATTTGATTAAAATGTGTATAATTTTCAACTTTAGTGGAGTGCTATTGTTTCCGCTAGTGAGCTACAGGGGTTGATGCTTGCATGCAAACATTGTGTCATGCAAGCAAATTTTGGTTTGTTAGTTTTGGTCTTAAAAATATCATGTAAGTACCTGTTTTCTTAATCACTGGAGTGTAACTGATGCAGTGTCCTTGACATGCTCCAAAGGACTGAGTGATTTTAAACGTGATCCTGAATCACATTATCATTGTGCAGTAGGGCTGAACACGATATGTACACATTTCAAACAGTTCCTTCTGTTTGCCCTCATCTGTACATCTCTACTCCCTTTCTCATTCTGTCTTTCTATGTCTGTGTTTGTGTGTGCACTGACGCACACTCGAGTCATGCAGCTCAAAATCAGCAGAAGAAACAAAATACAAATAGAAATAAATACATTGTTGTATATTTTCACAACATATTTATGGCATAACCATGTGAAAATTCCATTTATATGAGCGCTTTGCACTTAGACACACAGACACCTACGCCCATCACTGCAGGCAAGCATCATCCCCAGCATGGCTTCCCCCATCATTCTCTCCTCTCCTCTAGCTGTGATCTGATTGGCTGTTGGATGGGTGAGGCTCACTGCAGAGGCAGAAACGAGGAGAGGGGGGCTTCCCCCGCTTAGCACGACTTGCACTCACACACACTAAACTAACTGCCCACCTACACACACACACACACACACACACAGGGAATCCCTCCTTTTCTCTTTTCAACACACGTCCCGTTTTCAGTTACACACCACTATTAAATTATTCACAGCACAGCCAGGTCTGAATGTGCTATACACCAGATATGATGAAGTAGAAGTTTGAGCATCCCTGAGTCCCTCTTTTTTTTTTTTGAGAGTTTCATTCTTCATTTTACCTTTGCCGAGAAGAGTTTGGGATACATATCAAAGTGAGATTCCCACCGGTGTGTTATTAATAGTGGAGTCTCAGGTTTAGTGCTGATGGTTAAGCACAGTTATGCCTTCATAGGGAAAGAAAACCCACGCTGGGGTGCAGCTGTCAAGTGCAGACGTTAGGTCAGGTTTCACTATTCATATACATGTGTGTCTGTGTTTGTGTGTTACAGCACTAAAACTGGCATGAGGGAGCCCCCAGTGGATCGAGAGAGGCTCATTGGGAAGTATTTCCAGTTCATGTGTATTGGGTATGTGCCTGTCAGTGTGTGTGTGCATGAGAGAGAATATACACATCAGAATGGACCAAAATTGGCACAACAACCTTTTATATCTCATCTGTGCCATTTAAGAAGAATTCAGAGAAAGGATGAAGGCATCAGGTGCTCTCATCAAATAACACTGCTGAAGGTCATTGATGATAATGTTACAAGGCATGGTGGGACAGTGGTGTCCTCTGTTTTTATCTGGCTGTGGCTTTTACCCAAAAGCATAGCTGCCAACTAGAAAGGGTAAATCATGTGACAGAACAAGCCAAACATTGAGCAATCACAAAATAATTATTTATGAATTTGATTTTTTTTCATTCATAAGTATCTATTTTGGCATGTGTCAGCAAAACACAGCAGTGATGTGAATATGTGTAATTTTCCTTTTCTGCATTGGAAAACCAACTGTACTGCAGTCTTACTAATAATAACTGAGCTGTAATGTGAATGGAGACGCCCTTATATGGAAAAGCCACAGAGGCAGGGAGCTGTGGAGTTATCTCATGCACAACGGTCACAGATGACATCAGTGTCAGGCTGACCCTCCACTAAAAAGGCCAGGACACTCTCCCTCTCTCTCTGTATGTACAGACCCTCACTCACTCCTCCATCTGTTGCATGCAAGTCTACGTCATTTCTAAAGGTCTGGCTGTCAGCAGCTCCAGGATAGAGAGTCACAAGACAGGCAGAGCAGGCGCATTGTGGCCTGGGCCAGCTTCACATGGTGCTGTAAACTGTAAAGTCGGCCAAGCCGCAAATGTACCACAAGGAATGTGAAGAATGATGGGGACCAGTGTGAGAGACTCGTGGATCCTGTCAGCTCTCATAAGATCATGTGAGACATTCTGGTTCCAAGGTTCTCGTTTTAGGTCTGATTAGAATGTGTGTGTATGTGTGTGTGTGTTGCCATGGTATCTTTTCATCAGGTGACAGGGGTCAGGCCATCAATTAGATAAGTATAATGATCAGCTGATTCCTTAGTCCCTATTTTTGTAAGGAGGTGTGTTCTGTACTGTAGGTGGCTGTAGCAGTCTCACAGGCCCCTGCCTCTGGTGATAAGTGATTATGATTTACACAATTTATATACACAACCAACAATACATTGATTCTACTAGCAAGTATCGTCTGTGTGTAAAGCCTCATGTTTCTTATTCCTCTGTACCATACACTAAACTGTTGTCCAGATAGTATTAACTTGACCTATCTTGACCTTGACTCTACAGCCAGCGGATGTTTCAGGCAAATTCAGTTTGTTCTGGGTGCTTTTACCTAAAATCACCCAGTACACCTACTGAACAAATTAAAACGCTGACCTGCTTGTGCCGCTCGATTAAAAATCATAGTTTCAGTCAAAAGTCAAACTCAAAACTCAGTTTACAAAAAAATGACCTGTACAACAACTGTTGTGCTGGTAACTAGCTTATAAGTTACATGTAGGGCTGGGTATCGTTCAAAAACTTTCAATACCAATACCGATACCTTGCCTTTGATACCAATTCCTGAATGATACCTTTTTCAAAACCAAATTTTTAAAAAATCTATTCTAGAAAATCTACATTACACATAACTATAAAGTTAACAGTTTCAAATCAGTATATTAGGCTTACTGCAGCTTACCATTATATCACGGAGCAATTCTTCTTTAGAAAAATCAGCATGTCTGCTTTTTCAGGTGTCAGACAAGCTCGCTCCAGGCTAACAGTGTCCCCAGCAGTAGAACATGTACGTTCTGAGGGTGTGGATGTTGCCTGCATAAAGAGAAAACTTGTTGCCAAGTCACAAAGCATTGGCAGAATGTCCTTCATGCCTATACATATTTTGCATTATGCACTGTTAGCATCGATGCTGCTAAAATGAGCCACACTCTTTTCCATGGATTTACACAAATTGCGTGTTTGATGACTGGACACAGCCAATCACCAGCACTTTTGAGCTTGGCACATCAAACTTGGCAGGTTTATTGGCTCACTGACGTTGACGAGATTAACCCATAAGGTATCGAAATTTGGTATTGAACTAAATGACATTTTTCGATACCTGATAGTATCGAGACAATTCGGTCGATACCTTAGGAAGTATTGAATTCGATACCCAGCCCTAGTTACATGTGTCAACATGTGTTTAGAAGTGCAGTCACAATCACATATTGACTTTTTGCATAAGCAGGCATCAGCTGATCAAAGCTGTGCCTGACGGAGGAAGGGAAGAATTGTTCATGCATTACGCTGACATGTGCATGCCAAATGCTGCATGCGTGCAGAATATAAGTTAATTATGCATGTTTGCTCTATATATTCTGTATGTGTGTCAGGTTTGTGCACCAGCTTCAGGATAATAAATGAATGTATTGCATATTATCATTATATTGTGAATTTTAAACATGACTTTGTTTGTAGGATTTTTCAGACTTCAGCAGCGAAGCCCTGATATCTCGTGTTTGAAACTGCAGAGTGAAATCCTGCCATTTATTATTTATTGTCTGATACAGCCTCTGTGAGCAGACACGGTCATTTGTTAATAGAGACCTCCACACACTAACAGAAGGCAGTTATTTAGTTTCCCTATCATGAGCTAAGAAAGTCATGCATGTCATGAAATCATTTGAGACCATTAATACAAACTGAATATTTATTATCATCATCATTATATTTATAATTATTTTCTGTGTCTCACTCAGACATAATTGCCCATTTTTGGCTCTGAAATGAAACAGCTGTGTGGTCTGTTAAACATATCCGTGCCACAGTTGGTGAGGATATCTTCTGATGCATAAAACACACACACCTTTCTGTTCGGTTTCCATGGCTACCTGGCTATTCTATTAACCCTTCACTTGGAAGATTATCTCAGTTTCATACTCATGAATGAGGCAATGAGTTTTCATATGTATGCTTAACCCCATTGGCAAGAGCAAACAGTTTATGAAGTAAACTGCTGATTAATGTCAAATGAAGATTTTGTTCTGTTTGCCCTGAGAAGACAAATACCCTCTGAAATCATTTGGAGCACTAAGTAAATTTTAGTACACAGTAAACACAGTGTTAATTGTGTTTGATGTAGCTTTTGAGTCAAACATCATCAAACGTACTGGCTTTTTGCCTTAACTGTTCTTTTTTCCTCTTCACCGCTGCCATTTCCAGCCTGCTACACCTCAGTGTGCCCTAAAAGTCCTTGATCTATTCTTTTCCTCTCCATTCATATTCCATCCTCTCAGTGTAAACTCTCTATTTTCCCTTCTTTCTATCATTGGGCCAAGAAAATCAGTTACTACAGGGCTGAAGTTAAGTTCACCTACGCAAAGTCAGAGAAAATATACATTTCATTTTTCAAGTTCAGAACAGTGTTACAAACTAACCACAAAAGATTGATACCTTGGCCCATAGACTTTAGTTTCTGAGAAAGTTTTACAAACAATAAAACCTTGAAAATATAAAATCTACATTCATATATTCATAATTCGATGCATAATAATCTCCAGGCACAATACCACGAGTGGCCACAGGGACAAACTGGCAGAGCTGTATCCAGTTCTCCTAATACTGTTACCTACTAGAGAATACAAACTTCTTATTGCTGTGATTCACTTGCAGAAGTGGGCCGGATCACACGTGCACACATAAGAGAGAGCGAAGAGGGAGTGAGAAAATCCAACTGGATTATGTCGAGACCAAAGAATTGATGGGCAAGACCAGCGGCCAAGACAAATCTGAGATAAAACAGTCCAGAGACTGAATCCAACATGATTTTAAAAAGGTATGTAACCTTTCAGGAGCAGCTTAGCATCTACTAGTACTTTATTCAGTGTAAAGGGTTATCACAGTAATGATCTGGCAGCATGTCTACAAGGTTTTACAAATCCACTGACCAGTCAAGCTTGAACTCAAGGCATAAATGAACCTGCTCCACTGCTCTCTTCTCTCCTCCTCCCTGTGTGCCCTTGTTCTCCAGAGAGCTGAAGCAAGGTTTAACATGCCTCATTTATTATTCTGTTCCAATTACATCAGGTAAGGATGATAGATATACTGCTGAGATAACAATGGCAAGTAAAGAGAAGATGCTGCATGGTTAAGTCCTTTTTTTTTAATGATTAAATTATTTGTTCAATTCAATGCTTTTTTTTTTTTTTACTGCTCTCTTTTTGCCCCCTGCCTTTCTTCATGAAGGTCAGAGGTCAGGGGCAGATATAAAACTACTTGACAAAGGTTTAAAAAACATGGGGACCTTAACCTGTGTTGGAGGACAATCTCCTAAAACATGTGACTCCCCCCCAGCCACTGCTCCTAAAGGCAGCTTCCAAACTGTGATGTCATGCACTTCCTACATACAATGTCTCACACCCGTACACACACTGTCACAGATACACACACACACCGGCCCATTAAACCACATGCTCCTCAGAGGACACGCAGGGCAATGGGAGATGAAAAGTGATGACAGATTTGCCATGTCTATCACTGCTCATAGAAAGCCATCTTTGTTACCTGCAGTTTCATCCCCATGATAAATGGCATGAATGTAACCAGTCATAAATGTAACCATAGATTACAATTAGTTAATAAAAGAACATCTGTTGGTGAAGCTCTTTAGACCCTGTATTGTACAGGTTTCTGTGTGTGTCTAGGTGTGTGTGTGTGTGTGTGTGTGTCCCTGTGTTACTGTGTGCTTATGTGTGGTGAAAAAAAAAATGTAGTAAAAGCAGTGCATGTCCATCAGAAAACAATTTAAATGTCCTACTACTGATGCTGATGTGGCAAAAACTAACTAATTTCGCCCAAGGAAATAGTTACGAGCAACTGTACCAACTGCAAGGCACTCAGGTTCATTATACAATGGAGTGGAGACGTGGTTCCAGGATAATAATCAAAATACACACTTTATTGTACAATTGTGTTAAAACACTATAAAAACACCATTCACACAAAGGGGATGTGAGGGAAAAGGGGGCACTTATCAGGGCTGAGGCTTATAAGGGGGCCGGCTCGAGGAGAGGAGTGAGGGATCCCAAATATACAAAATCACCCCAACACACACACACACACACACACACACACTGAAGGAAAACCCAGACCAGGGGAGGCACAGGACACAGGAAGGAGGGGGAACCACCACCCAAGATCACAACCGCCACCACCTTCAGCTCTCAGCACCTGAAAAGGGACTAGGAGATAAAATTAGTGGGGTCACACTCAACACAAGAAAAATAACCAATATACCAATAACAAAAAAGAATAACCAGTGCTTATAGCACGGGCAGCTACACATTAACCAAAACAACAACAAAACATAACATAAAATTGTTGTTCCACAGGAAAAAGAAAACATTCAGGAAAAAACAAAATCCAACCGAATACCAGGACTAATTGAACAACAGAATATCAAACATTACACAAGGAAAAGAAAGAAAAAATATATATTAACCAGCACAGAACCTGGCTGAACAGAATATTTAATAACCAAATAACCCAATCTAATGGGAACAAAAACTGTAAAGAAAAAAATCAAAACCCAACAAAATCTCTATCAGTTGCTAAAATTCTGTAAAGCAACCAATAATCGATAAATTTCTACAAAAAAAAGGAAGATATTAATCAAACGAATAACCCAAAATCCATATTAACTAAAGGAACTCAGCAAAAGGAAGGGGCATTAAATTAAGGGCAGCCCCAGAATCCATTCATGCAGTTTTAAAAGTCCAGGCCCAAGTGAAGATTAACTGTCCATTCAGTACTCTAGTAGGTAGGGGGTGATTTCGTTGTACACCCGCGCTCCGTGCTCAACAAACCAGGCAGCACATAATCCTCTGTATTAAACAAAAGGAAACTAAATTAACTATATATACACAGCGCCTGCAGGTTAAATACATTAAACGCCCTGAGGCGTACATACCGACCAGGCTACGCCTGATCACCTGAGGAAGAGAAAAAGCGAGCACATGTCCACTCCGCAGCAGTGGAGGCTAGCAGCAACCCGCGGCTAACTTACAGCCGTGGGAATGAACCCACGAGCCGTGCACGTCGGTGGAGGGCCTGCAGTTCAGCATCTTCACCAGCGACAAGGAGGAAGGAAGCAGGCGACCAGGAAGTGTGCCTCGGAGCCTGGAGCAAGAGAGGGTCAAGATGGCCACAGCACCCTTTTAAAGAGTGCCCTCAGGTGGCGATAGGCTAACAAGGACTGAGGTCAACAAGACTGCGCTCACTCGCACTAGGAGGAAAGATGAGACATCTCATTCTGCTACACTGACCTTTTTTTTATTGGGATTGAAGGTAGTGTTTGAAAACATTATCAAAGTTGAACATAGTGAGAAAGGTTTGCACAGGTTTACTTCCATCCACTGACTGCACGTATTCCACTGACATGAATTTATTTTGCTGTGACATTTTACCGTTTTAACCGTTAATGTGATGAGGCCTGAGGAGTGGGAGGAGCTATTTCAGGTGGCTGTGGAAATAAAAGTCAGGCATTAAACTCTCCTGACTGAATCAAAAGAGCCAAAGGCCAGCCTCTGTGTTGGAAAATATCTGGTTCTTTGATAAACAAAGGTACAAGACTGTTTGCATTGAAACATATCGTGGGAGCTCCAAGGTGAATTTCGGTGGGAAACAAACTTCTAACTTAAAGTTTTACTAACATTAGATGGTTTTACAATCTGCATTTTAAATCAATTGGCTTTTAAATTGTGGGTCAGTTTTGGATAAATTCAGCAACTGAAGTGGCCCCATGTTTTCTTCCCAACTGCAGCTACGAAGCATTTTGAGTTCACTGCTCAAAAAGCTGCCCCTGAGTCTCCCCTCTGACTGGATTCTTTTCTAGGCTCTGGGAAAGTTTAACAAATATACATTTATTAAAAATTCACAATAGAACTAATAAAAAGTGACCTTGTTTGCAGTTGGAGGTGTGAACAGTATTTACAGATGTTTCTTTTATAATGATGGTCTGTGGGGAAAATGCCTTTTAGGGCGCAGGGGATTTTTGCAAACCTGCACATGATCACTGTGGAAAAATGGCAGCAAAACTGAGTTGCAGCACCATATCAGCTCTATTAAAACATTCAGGACACACACACACACACACACACACACACACACACACACACAGTACAAGCAGTTATCAAACACCTGTTGAACAGGCAGAACACTAACTTGCAGAAATGTGATGTCTTTGCTTCTCCCATGGCCAACTCACACAGCCCCCTCCTTTCCACTAAACTGGTGCTCTTCATGCGCATTTTAGCGAAATATTGTGAACAAGCTAAAAACAAACACTCATTTTATGGAAGGGTTGAATCTATTTAGCTATGTATATGAACATTTGGTGACTTTGAGCTTGGGACCAACCAGGCAAATATTACACAGAAAATACTTCTAATTAGCTAATGCTAAAAGTAATCTAACTAATAATAATTTTACATTTAACACATTACATTGCATTTATCAATATTTATATTTGTATAAATACATTTATAGACTTAAAAAGTCTGAAAGAGGCAGAAAAGAATGACATGGACCTAGTGAGAGCTGGGCTCTGTGTTGAAGGTGATCAGAGCAGAATGTGGCCAGGTGTGTGTTAACAGTGCTGTGCTGTTGTCTCTTGCATGATATAGTGTGTAACAGATGGGCTTTCCTACTCGTGACTCACTGCAGGCAATAAAGAAGTGCAAACAGATGAGCAAAAACTAGGCCAAGGAGATACGAGATACTATTTGTATATCGCACAGTTTGAGCGGACGTTGCTTTGATTGTTATATTGATCTATATATAGATAAAAACAGATTATATGTCATAAACTTTGTTCAGCATAGATCTTACTTTATTATGTGACACAAGTCAATGACCTTAAGGCCTTGTCCATTGCTTTTCATGTTAAAATAAAATGTCTGTGTTTCTGTATATGGTTGCCAAACACTCACCACTCAAGCCTACAAAAGAAACAACTCAAACCTTTCAGACTTGCACAGCATAGAGTGGTGGACAAGACCAATGGCAATTTGTAAATTACCAGCATTTCCAATCATTTGAACATGGCAAGAATGGAGTATTGTGTTGTTAAACACTCATGATTGCTGCTGAAGGAGCTTTTTGCATGCGTGTTCTTATACAGCGGTGCAGTGTTGCCTGAGGTTCAGGCCACATGTGGTTAGGGAACAGTCGACGGGCTTCTTTGTTCATTGGCTGATGTTAGTGTAGCTTTACTCCTTCCGTCAACAACACACACTCATGTAAAAACGTGAAGGGGATACCTCTGTCTTTCACAGATAATGCCTTGACTCCCTGCTCATCAAATAACTCAGGTGCACTTTGTGTCTTTCTCACTGGTCGAAACTGATACAGAGCTGTGAACCGCTAGTGTAGCCTGGGATGAGGATGTAGCAGAGGTACCAACTCTGTAGGCCGTGGATGGTGGCAAAATAGGGGAAATGAATGATAGGTAGTGAAGCTGTAAATCTGCCACAACACAACAACACTGTTCAACACTGTAAACTGCAGAAAACGACTAGTGTTTACAAGTAGTAGAGGAAGCATTTCTACTACTGCTATTCTCATTTGTGTGCTTGTAATCTTTTATACTCCATGCAGCCCACACTGCTGACAGTTGATTGCTGTATTTATTTGTTGGGTAGTATGGTATGTTAGGGCCTGATGTCGCCTCTGAGTGTCAGTGATTGTCTTTCATATGCAGCATTCATACAATGTCAGCAGGGTGCGAAGAAAACTCAGTGAAACCAGACACAAGCAACCAGCCCCTATGAAATTAGCTGAGGCAGTTGTATTGGTTTTCAGAAGATGTAACTGTCAGCTGTGATGCATTTGCAGTCATTATGCTCAAAGACTGTCAACACATCTGTAGTTCTTTTCACCAAGCGGCAGATACTATAACATTCAGAAATTCCTGATATCTTACCTTGGGATGACGAGTCGGAGGTTAACATATATCGTTTTTTCCAACTCGACTGCTCATGATTACGGTTTAATTGTAATGACATGAACACGACAACTCTTCACAGATTTTAGAGGGTTAGGGGAAAACTGGATTTTCTCTTGAGCAAGGTGAATAACTTTTGTTGTAATTAAGTCTATAGAATGAGGCCAGAATCAATAAACCATGTGTAATAAAATGACTGTACATGTAATCAACAACTGTTGTGACAAGTGGTGGTTGTGCTGATAGAAGGATGATTGGTGAGCCACACATTCCCTGTATAAAAGTCCAGCAGATTAATTGTTGAAGCTCCATTTCTTTTTTTCATGCTGTTTTATGGTCTTTGCAATAATGATGTTAATAATAATGATAAGAAAAAAATATATATTTAAAATAATAATGATGATAAAATAACAACATATTTCTGGGTTATTGACATTTCCATAAATTTGTAAACCACTTTACACTTTGTAGAGGTTGATTTCTCTCTTTGTCTCTGTCTTTCTCTCTCACACAAGCACACACACACACACAAAGCCGCCCCCCCAACTGAAGCCCCCACCAAGAACTGCGGATGATCCCCAGACATTGTTGTGGCCACTGAGAAGGCGGGCCTTGCACACACACTCACGAGTTCAACGAGGACATTTAAGGGAGGGGCACAAGGGGGGTTGATGTGAGTGCTTCAGGGGCCATGTGCGGGCAGTGAGGAGGATTGTTCACTCTGGAAAATATCTGGGGGTGTTTTCCTCGAGTGTGAGCGACTGGCTGAGCGCATGTGTGTCTGTCTTGCCTGGTCAGCAGCAGCATCCTTTGGGGGCTGAATAACTTAACACTGCAGGGTTAACAAGGTAGCCAAGCACCAACTGTGCACTCTCATCATAGGGTGGCAGATTACAGTGCAAAAGTGGACCAGTGTGTGTGTTATATAATATACATATATATATAATATATCAGTCAATCAGTCAACTTGGGATCCCAGCTTGGGATCAATAAAGTATATCTATCTATCTATCTATCTATCTATCTATCTATCTATCTATCTATCTATCT
>JBBMJY010000012.1:3219838-3236128 GCA_037833715.1 Toxotes lorentzi | reverse complement strand
CTATCTATCTATCTATCTATCTATCTATCTATCTATCTATCTATCTATCTATCTATCTATCTATCTATCTATGTGATATTTGTAAGGCACGTGGTAGCTTACACCAAAGTAGAGATCAGTACAAAGCTAGGCTCCTCTTTTCTTCCTCTTCACCATGTCGGCCACACCCCGACATGCCACCCTTCCCCCGCCCCTCTAATTCCCCATCCTCTATCCAACCTCTAAAGAGTATAGATGTGCACATATGCATATATTCACACAAGGACACCCCCACCCCACCCAGAACGCACAGACACACACACTGTGCATTTCATTACCCTCAGCTCATTACCACATGGGGATTAACTATCAGAGGACTACATGATGGAGAGCAGGTCTGGGATGGGAAGCAGCGTTAAAGCCACTGCAGCTACACCATCATCATTAGCATGCCACTCAGGCAAGAGAAACACAAGCACGGGACTAAACAAGTGTGTTTAGTCCTGTAGATTTCCATTTTACATGTACATACACTATACTAAGCAGTAGTGATTCCAGGCCAATTACTAAGTCATAAATTCATGCATGAAAAAATTAGTGAGGCAGGCAACAAGAAATGAATCATTTGCAGCTTTTCTAAAACGTTATCTTTGATCAGATGAGACTGTGTAATTGGATTTATTGTACATGGGGGTGGGGGGGTGGCTTTCTCGTGTGGCTGTTTCTTAGAAATCTTTCATTTTAAATATGAACGTGTGAATCCTAAACAATAAAATAAATGTGTGAGGAGGATAAGTAAAGCTTATTAACCCTTGAAATGGTGGTTGGAGATGCAGTTTCCTCTTTTACAGATTACAAGTTGGTATGGAAATTAAATTAGTACAATTTTATCACTGTAAACTGTAAATGATGATATTGTAAAGTACAGCAAAGTGAAATTGCTGCAAACATGAGTAACAAATCATTACGGACCTATGTTCAAATAGTATTTCTAATTTTAAACTAAAATTTAGAACCCTTGGATAGATCTTTGCGGATCCACTTGGCTCTGGGACCAGGGACCTGAGTCGTACAGTGTCCAAATTATATTCAGTTTTTTGCACTGGGTAAGTTGGTCTTTGTCAGTGTATCTAATACCTGAGACTTGTTAAAACCTCTGGTCACAATGGTGTGTAGTAATCATCACAGGAGGTAAAGTGTGTTTTTTGAGTTGAGATGGAAGGTATGAACTATGAAGTGCGTTGCTAATTTTTCTGTTTTTTTGGGGGGGGGTTTAACCATTGCTGTTTCCTTTGTTTTTATTTAACTAATTATGCCTGCTGGGTCCATTTCAGATGACCCCTCAAGACCTCTAAAGTGTGGTCCACCATTAGAAGATAATGCAAATGACTCCCAAATTTGTTACTATTTGATCTGAGTGTAGGAACACTCAGATCAAATAGTTAGACCAGTCCATAAAGTGAGGTACTATAAAGACAGAAAAGACCAAATCGTTTTCGTTTTATCTCAGCTCCTGCTTTAGTCGTACATAAGCCTGCAGTAAAGATTTACTGCTAATTTGACTGAAAACGCATTTAGTTTAGTTTTCTTGTGTTAACTACCCTCTAAAGAGAGGTCATCCCCAGGGTCATCGCCCCCCCTCTCCGTCCCTGCTGTGCTTCCAGTCTCTGCTCTCTCCTCCCTTCGGTGAGGGCATCAGGGTTAAACTGCACCCGCTTCTTCTTGTGCTTTTCCATCTCTCTCCTTTCCCATTAGTTCTCCTGCTCCCTGAAGATCTCCAGAAGGAAAACCCCAGCTTTCTCCCCTCTTTCACCCTTATTGACCCCTAAACGGATTGTTCTACGGGCAGTCCCTCTGTCAGCATGCTCCTCTAAAGGTTTGATTTATTTCACTAACTACAACACCGGCAAACAAGCCTCCTTCTGGGTCTAGCACCTCACTCACACATCATTACAAGTTAATGGGGTGAGTTGAGTGATCTGTAACAGCAGAGACTCTTTTCACCTCCTCAAATCAGCTGCTGCTGACCATGGGTGGCGCCGTCAGAGAACACATACACATCATGAAAAATGATTCTCTCCCACTCACATATGGTGTATATCTTTACACGCTTGCATATGCCGCAATATGGATACATGCTGTATATATGTCTCTTTAGAAAATTACATACATAGACCACACAGATATGTTTACACATTTACACTTGCACTTCTGAATATACACCGAGATAGATGAGATGTGCAAAGTGAATTTTTATGTTTTTCACCCAAACTGTTTTGTGCAGTTTGTGTGCACGTGCAACAGTCAGTTTACCAACTCTACAGTGACTGTGGACTGTGACTCTGACTGATCTGTTTTTCTCTTTGCGCATGCAGTGGGGGCATATTTCCATGGGATAAGCACACATTTTTCTGTCATGTTTTAATATCTTCACCTCAATAAAGACACATTTTTTTTGCCTTTAAAGAATAGTTCAACATTTCAAGAAATTCCAAGAATCTGATGAGAAGATTGATACTGCTTATATGTCTGCAAGTTAGATATGAAGTGCCAGTAGCTGATCTGCTCAGCATAAAGAGTGGAAGCAGGCCAAAAAATTGTTCCAACATTTAAGCTGTAAAACCACAACATACCACAGCATTAAAAAAGCGGATTAAGGTAAAGGTTTGTTCACTTTCAAAACTGCAATTCCCTCAAAGCATTGTTAGCTTGTCACTCAAGGTCTTATCTTAGCTTGCAGAAAAAGTTCCAGATTTGAACTCCCTGTAAAACCACTACTTGTCATTTTTGTATTTTTTTTTAAACTGATTAAACAAACATATAATAAGAGGGAGTAACCTCTGCTTCCAGTCTGAATGCTAAGCTAAGCTAACCTTCTCTCTCTGTTGCATCATATTTGTCACACAGGTAAGAGAGTAGTATCAATCTTTTAACTCCTAGCAAGAGAGGGATCAAGCATATTTCCAAAAAAGTCTTTACATGTTTGCATCTTCTGGTATCCTTCTGTTAACTTTATAAACGAGTGCACTGCCTCTAACATATGACACATACAGAAGTAAAAGCATGCCAGTTAATACATCCTCAGATAGTTTTGCACATGGATATGCATGCACATATATACACAAGGACTGAATGAAAATCATGACAACACGTGTCCATACTCACATATATAAGTGCACACAAACAAATGTGCGCAAATAATACTGCACATTACCATCCAAACTTAGTGTTTGGCAGACAGCGTCCATGAAAGGGCAAGATCATGCAAACCAAGGGGAAAGGAATGCATGTTGGTTGCAGAGGGTCGTGGGTTGCACTGAGCTGGTCAATAGTAACACACACAGGCTGGAACTTATCAAAATGCAGTGGGATGGAGCTATAAAAGCCCCATTAAGCTGTCAGCTAATCAGTGATTTATAAAGTGTATGTACATCTTCAATTGTGTTTCATTGGGTATTATGATTAGAGCTAACTAATGTAAATAATCAATTACTTTGATTCCCTTCATACAGAACACCTCTGTCCTTGCTATCAAAGCTGCTCATTGATCTTTTATTACGCTCATGTGTGGATTGTATAGCTCTGCAAATAATATGTCAGGAATTCCATTTGGTGAAATCAAGTGTAAAACAATCTTGTCTATGTACGTTTCTGCATTTCACATCAAACAGAATAAATTGCAGTTGAAGCCTTTCCCACCTGCGGTGTAGTAAACCTGTGGGAATGAGTCTGAGATGAATGCAATACACTGACACACTTGACAGGGGTTTGGCAAGCTCACTTGCCAAAACTCACACAGGACTCAAACAATCTTTCTGCTTTTTTCCATTCTATCCTCATGTAGTGCAGATATTCTCCATTCTCAAGGAGCAGCTCCTCCTCTGAACCACAAATCTGACCCCTCCCGCCTTCTCTTCCTCCTCTGCTCCCTCTCCAACGCCACCATCAGAACCCCTCATTGAAAATCTGTTGCCATGAAACAAGATTGGAGACTGAAGTGGAGAAGTGGCGGGAATCCTGTGATGCAGAGAAGGGTGGACTGTAGGGGAGATAGGGAGAGATGAGAGGGAGTGACGTTGGCAGATGGAGAGATGCAGGGTGACACAGGGACTGAGAATGAGAAAGATAAGAATAGAGATATGAGAGAGAAAAGAGAGGGAAAGAGCAGAAAAAGAGGGGCATGAAAGAAGGAAAAATCATAAAGGTTAGGAGGAATTTCTCATTTGCACTGAGGAAGGCAACATTGTAAGTGTTCTCAAAATATCGTTGTTGATGTTTATAGCTGATTAAAAATTCAAAGATGGGGTAAAATGTGTGATCGGTGTTGGTAATGGTTTTGAAAGTCACAGAAATTGTTGGATGCAACCCCCTCCAGAGCGTGCAGATAACAAGATCAACAGTTAAAAAAAAATGCAAACAGAATATACAGCTGACATCTAGTACATGAATTTAAAGACAAAAATAACATTGCTGAATTTATCACTGTATACAAACACATTCTTCAAATGGCCGGGAAAAATATGGGCCCTAAATGCTTACAGCTCCAGGAAAGAGAGGTGCTTTAGATCCATAGCCAGCCATCAGCCACAGTGGAGGGTTTCAGTCTGTGATCCAGTGATTGATGAGGGCCTTAATGGGGCACAGTGGAGACGAAAAGCCAAGGAGGAAATGCCTCCCATCTCCTAACCATTCATTAGCAACAAGTACAAGACAAAATGGTCCTTAAACACCATGCTGGCAATGTTGGGGTGTGTGTGTGTGCACGTGCAAGCACTTCGCAACATGCACCTGTCCATTTTGTTACATGTGTTTTCGTCCTTGCATATGTGTGTGTGCGCAGGTCCGATGATAGTGCTGCAAAACGTGCACGTTTGTATTAGAGTGAATGCATAAATGTGAGGATATGAAACTCGCACTATCCTACTAATGGGAGCATATTTGATAAGAGACACTCACACCACTCAGCCAGACGATAATGCAAACACAGATCCATCCTCTTGGTGTTTCTATTCCAAGATGGCCTGCTTTCTTGGAAAGCTAAATGGAGCATTAGCAGATGGTGTGTGTATTTTAGTGGACTTTTTTTTTTTTCCCTATAGTGGGAAGTAGTTATTTATTTTCCATGTAACTAGATAGCAAGAAGGGAAGAACAGAGAAGCTTATTAGATGATCATAGTATAGAAATGGTTTGTGTTTCCAAGAACTAGAAGATTAAAGTACATATGAACTCATCTGTGCTGCCTTCTTACCAAAAAAGAACTGCTGTTATATGGACACTTTAACACAAAATATCACAAAGTATAAAGTCACCGTCGATGCAGTTCTGTCAAATCACTGTTGCATCTCAGTCTGCATCATCTTTTTATCTCCTCATCAAGACTTACAAAGTAGAGTGTGCATGACAAAACAGCCAAGCCTTTTTCAAAACTGCCTGAACGTGAATCATGATGGGCATTCAAGTACCAGAGAGTAGCCTTTGAAGTCAAAATTGAATGAAGCGTTGAGGAGAAAGGGTGAAAAAAAAAACTGCCCACCCTTACTTTCCCTCCTTTTTCCATTCTCTTTGTGTCTCTGTGAACTTGCTGTCCTTGGATGAGACACAAAGGATCCTGAGGAGAAAGGCCCCAGAATCACCGCGACCGCCACACACAGATCTTTTTACTGGCGCTGGGCGCTGGAGCCACAAACCCAATGCCCACTCTCCCCAATTGTATGTGTGTGTGTGTGTGTGTGTATACACCCCCACCTCACATAAGATATGGCTCCTTCTTCCCACATTAAACAAAAAAGGAATGTGACCACCAAACTAAGCAGAATCCCATTGATCTGAGAGACAGCCAAAAACCTCTCCTTTCTGAACTGAATGAAAAAGTTCTATCTGGATTAATTAACTTCAAATTACACGTCCCACCACAGATTACCATATAAATTATATTCAGAACTCAGCATCAGTAAATTTCATGTTCGTAAAATAGCTTGATAACTATATGGCTAGCACAATCTGTCAATATGCTACAAAAAAAAAAAAAAATTATGCTGTTTTGGGGAAGCTCTGTGCATTAATCCTAAAATATAATCCTAATATAAACAAATGTTAAGTAGCATGTAAGGTTCGTTTTAACCTTATTTAACATTAAAACAAATCGTCTAAGTCATAGAAGAACAAAAGTCATAAAATGAGATGGAAATGGAGCTGCCCAAAATAAAGATTATTAACTTTACTAACAATGGTAGAAACATGTCACCATCCTTTAACTTCTGAGTTCCCGTACTTTTTATCTTTCTGTTATAATGATATAAACCATAAGCTAAACTCTTAGCTTAATTTCCTAGGCTAAGCTATGGCAAGGTGTGGCACTCCCTGGTTCTGTGAATTGCAAACAAACGAGCACAAGAAGTGCTCTGTATCCCTGACTATGTGCTCTGAAAGTACCATTGTATTATTTGTTTGCTGAAATGAATCCTGGAGGCCTGGGGACAAAGCAGAGGAGGGCTGCTATGAATGAGTTTCTACAGAGCCTTAGCTGCACGCAGAAGAAGCTAAACTCTTGTGAAAACTTCCTAGTTCACTTCCTTGGCTGTGACCCCCACTCGTTCAATCCCACCCACAATGATCCAGCATGGGAATGCCAGAGGAGGAGGAGGCGGGACGAGGCTGCCAGGCAACATTCCACGGCTCAGACTCTGGCAGATCCAAGAAACAAAAGCATCACAAAGACAAGGGTAGGTAGAGGCATGAAAGAGGAGGAGGGAAGAGAAGGCGAGATTATGAGTTAGAGTTAGAGAAGAAGGAGATAGAACAAAGCTGGGGAAGGCGAGGAGAAGGAGGATGTACAAAAAGGGTAGGGAAGAGGAGGTATGTAAGTCTATGAGAGAGAGAGAGAGAGATGGAGGGGAGGGAGACTTGAAGGCTGGACCACATTTCACTTCCCATGGTCTGTAGAGACACAGGACCACACCAGGTCCTGCTCTCACACAGCACTGCCCTCAAACATCCGTCACATCTCATTACTGCTGACGCAGGGCTCCCAAAGAGAACTGGAAGGGCATGATGAAATTGGGGTCAAAGTGAATTTGAAGGCATGTGATGAGGGCCATTAGGTTATGGGGTGTCTTGTAGAGCACAGACCTTTGTCTCTCCATCAGAGTGGCATCTCAGATTTAAGGCCATAAAGAAGAGAGGCCATCAAATGATCTTTTCAACATTGCCTTAATCATTTGGAGATGATCTGAGGCTGCCTATATATAATAGAAATTGGGAAATAATGCATGAAGAAATGCTAAAATATAAAGTAATGCTACTGAGGGAAGCTAAGTTTTCACTGTGATTGAAGGCGTATCTTTGGAAATATGTCGTTCTAGAAGCTTGGTGGCGTAGTGACTCCCCACAGGGCTAGATGATAAACTAGCTTAACTATTGCTAATCAGCCACAATAGTCTCCAAGCATCTTCCTTTTTTCTTGGTACTGGACAGTTTGCTCTGCTGTAGCAAAGAACTGAAGGGAAAAAAGCTCAACATTTGCTTGAGGTTAAATAAAAGTTGATGGGGCATCACAGCTAATAAGCTACAATAGCCTCCTCTGTTTTTGGACTCTGCCGCTCTCCATTCTCTCAGTCAGCACAGTCAAGAGGGCCTGCTATGGGTCAACAGTGCAAATTTGCATGTCAAGTTGAACTGAACATAAAAAATTCACAGGGATTTATTTTGTCCTTGTAAACCACCAGTTTACAAGGCAATTCCGCTGGAATGAACTGATTTTGCCATGATTTCTTTTTACCCATGTGAAGACAGAGATCTTATATATTTTCATTGTTTATAGTTCCAAAGGTACTGCTGTACAGTACTTTCTCCAACTATATGTTGAGTGAATTACTAAAAGTGAATTACTATACTTTTTAAAATATTATTTAGCTCTACTTTTGTTGATGCTTATAAATGCACACTTCACACATTGACTGTGTATGCAGCCTGTTGCAGTTGCTCCTGCTCTGTTTGCAGCCATTTTGCAGAAGAGATTTCAGTCAGATATGGGGAACAGATCTGACATCAGATCATAATAGCAGAAGTTTGGTATGCTCCCTCTGACTAGCTGTATGGCCGTGGCTGATAAATTTCTGAGATGGTAAATTACCCATATGTTCCACATTCACCAGCTGGACTGTTTTTTGGTTTTCATTTATTAGGGCACTTCATTCACCAAACTTCTACACATTTGCTACCACACAAAATCAAGTGTTCAAATTTAAATTGATTCAATGCAAAGCAAAAATTCTACTCCAAAGCAATATTTATTTTTGATTCAAATATAATAAATGTCTTCTAATGTATATAAAATACATTGCTTCTGACTGCAATTACTCTTATTCTCACTATCATTATAACATGCAATGCCTTATGTACAGGAGCAGGGGATCAAACCACCAACCTTTGGATCAGTGGACAATCTGCTCTTCTTCCTGAGCCACAGCCATCCATAGTATGGAACAACATAATAGAAATTATAATAATAATTTAAAAATGTAAAAAAAAAAACCACTAAATCACTAATTTCTACCAATATCAATATAAAAATGAGAAAAGGAGAGAGGTGACCTGCCCCAAGTGCACCACTTCACCACAAGACCTCCTGGTTCTCATCCCCAGGCTCCTGTGTGTCATGGAGGACGTAAATGTCATTTCTTAGCTGCTATGACAAGCACAGTACACACTCATCCAAAATGTACAAGGACATATGGGGAAATGTGCTTATGCATGTGGCCTCCGTCGTGCCACAACATTAGTTTTCAATGTGTGTTGGCATTTCCCTACATCTTGTGAACCTGCACCATTGAGGCACAATGTGTAATAGTTCCTTTACTCCCTGAACAGCAGGTTTGAGCACATCAAAAATGCCCATGAATCATGAGAAGGAGTTCACAAGCATCATCCACATCCATGTTCTTCATCAGCTCCTAAAAATCGTAATTTAAGACCATTTTTAACACCTAACGCTGACCTTGTCCTGGGAACTTGCAGTACTTCCCTACAGACCTGTGTCTGTAATCTGCTGTCCTCCTGCAGCCTCTCCACCCTCACTCTGTCCTTTTCAGATAGTCCAAATGCTGCTCTGGTCCCTCTCTATCTATCTGCCAGACTTCCCCTTGCTGCACTGCTCACTCTGGCTGCAACCAGTAAAACACACATCCCTACAGAAGTCAGAAGGAGGACACACAGAGGATGCATAGGAGGAATGTAGCATTGTGGGAAGAGAGCTGGGCCCAGACAACAGACGGTGATGTAGAGGGCTATGAGCACTGTGAGACCTGTGGGCAGTAAGGTGGACCAGCTAGCAGCCCTAGTGAGGAATTGGCGGGGACTTCCACAAGTGTAGTTTTGCGTGTTTCATAGGGACATGGCTAAAGGAAGATACTTGGGATCCCATCGCTACCATCAACAGTTTTAAGATGGTTCAGGTGGACAGGAATAAACCTGAGAGCAAAAAGAAAAGAGGCAGCAGACTTTTTAATAACAGATGGTGCAACCAAGAAATGTTTCTGTAACCCGGACACTGAAGTGTTGAAATGTGGTGCTACATCCCAGGTAGTTCTCACATGCTGTACTCATTAACCCAGCTACTGGCTGTGACATTCAGTTCCGATTCTGGTAAAAGAATCATATCAGTCATGAACGAGAAGGAGAGGGTGTCCAGGTCAGGGGACAGGGAGGCAGTGATGAGGGCTCAGAAACAGTTTTCTGTGAATATCAGAGAAGGAAAGGAGGCCTATGGGAGAAAGCCATGGCAGGAACTGTATGGCTCTGTACAGGAAGGGCCAAAGTCTGTGGTGGGCAGTGCCTTTTGCTTTGCTGAGGTGTGCTGGGGCAGAAGCCTGTGGGTGGCCTGATACCAGGAGACTCAACAAACTGATTCAGAAGGGCATCTTAGTCCTTGCAGGGGTGGAGGTGGACCCTCTGCATGTAGAAGAGAAGACGATGTCAAAACTCCTCTCCATCATGGACTTTCCCCTACCCTCTGCACAGTGTTCTGGTTAGCCAGAGGTACACATTCAGCCAGATACTCAGAATGACTAGGTGCTCCAATGATTGCAACAGGATGTCCTTCCTTCCTGTGACCATCCACATACACTTCCTCCTTGCATCCATCAGTACAGTGCTGTTAAACTACTCTTCATTTACTGCTGACCCATTTCATTCAGTTCACTTTTGCACATTGTGGTTAATTTACTGTTAATGTACTTTGCACGTTGTTGCACTTTTGTCCATACTGCGATTCTACTTTGTGCATTACTTTTTAATTTATGCACAGTGCATTGGTTCATGTTTTGTTGTACACTTAGAGCAGGTGTAACTAAGCAAGCCCTGCAAGGGTCAATGATGTTTTTCTGATTGTGATTGTGATTCTGAAACCAACCCCTCCTCCACACGGAGAGTGACCACAGCGGGTGAAAGACAAAGCAAATCCCCGAAAAGATAGATTTTCCAAAACCCACTAAAACTGCAGTGTGTTTGTTTTCAAATGGAGAAGCAAATCATTTGCACAGACACGACAGACGTGTTGTTAGGTGGTTTTCAAGTAGCTACTGAGATGGCTGTTCTTGTAAAATGGGGCAAACACCATACTGTGATGAGCAAGTGTGTCTGACAAATCAGTGCAGTGCAGATCTATCAGTTGTAGGATATATAACGGCAGAAATTATGTAGACACTGTGCAGTCACATTACATGTAATTTAATACATTAGTGATCTACTCTCGTTGTTTTTTTCATCTGATATCCTCAAACTTGTATTTTATAGAAATTACCCTGACAGATGCTTTTTTTAAGCTTAAGAACAGAAATCAAGTTGGTAAACTGACCCTGCACTAATACATTATCCACCATGAGCTTGTGGTCACCTGACCATAATGGTTTATTTAATTTTATTGCTTATGAATCCAACTTTTCATCTGACAGAGGAATAATGTATAACTCATACAGTACAATTCAGCAGTCTGAAGATGAAGAATCGTACACTCTGACAGATCACTGTCCTTGACCCACTGGCCTCCTCACTTCTGCCTGACTTCTGGACTGCTATTTTTTTTTTTTTTGCAAGATGTTTTTTTTAGCATTTAATGTCATGTTATATCATTTCCTCATTTTTTTCATCATAATACAGCTCCACAGCATTTACAGCTGTAGCAATATTTTCTTATTTTGTTTGGTCCAACTGCTGATATTGTCCAATGTCTTATGAATTTATTTGCTAATATTCAGCTGCATGACCAGTGAAATTCTTCTTTTTACTCTTGAGTTATGTGTTTGTAAATAAAACTAGAACAGGTAGTCTTAGTATAGAACACCCAAACAAACTGAGAAAGGTTTAAGATAAGAAAATGTTCGTGCACGACAAAAGGATTTTACAAACACTGTTTGATTTTTAAACTGTATCTGGAATCCACAAAAACAGTTGGAACAGTTGGTTTTCACAACCGGTCAATAATACAAATACCAAACCTTTTTTGTTTTTCTTGTTGTTTTTTGGGTTTTTTTGTGCCATCACTGTAAGTGCCTGTATTTATGCACATATTGAAAATATATGACTTTCAGATTTGAAGGTTTTTGGCTTGGCTTGCTTACAACTGTAAAACATTTAATGACAGCTATTGGTGATTTTCCCACACAGAGATAACACAGAACTCCTTTACATATGCATTTAATATTTGCTGTGAGTGGGAAAAGATTTAGCACCGTATCACGTATATAGATTCTTGGAAAAGACGTCAAACTGCCAGAGTAATGCTGGATTTATTGTGATAATAGATCAGTGGAAAATGAGCTGCTGCAGATTAATCAGGACATTATGACGTCAAACTCTGTAACCTATGCTGGCCTAGTGGCATACTAACTCCTGCTTTGACATCATCAGTATACATATGCAGACAAACAAACACACACACACACACACACACACACACACACACACACACACACACACACACACACACACATTCACCTGCAAATTACTGCACACTATTACCTGTCCCACAGATGCAGTTGATTATTATGTAATTAGAATTTGTACATGCACACTCAGAAACACACATATGAACCACATTCATTCTCTGTCTCACTGCTGCTGCCGTGCTACACTGTATTAGTTCATTTTCCCCCAAGATAAGCAGGCTAAAGAGCTGCTTCACATGGCATGAATGTCTCCCAAACTGAGCACCCATAGAATGAGAGGGTAGGTTTGGGTGCATAAGGTGGGACTGTATAAATGAGGGACAAATTGACAGACAGAGAAAAACAGTTTAAAAGAGGATGGTGGGAACATGTTGTTCACAGGCATGTCTAGATGTGCTTCTGTGTCTGTGTGCTTGCTTTCTGTACCACGCACGTGCCACAGCCACAACTAAATGACCATATGTGGTAATGCCTGTGATGTGAATTTATGTACGACTGAGAGTCTGTCTCTGCAGTCAAGTGAGTCAGTGTGCATGAGAGCGAGTGAGAGAAATGGGTGTATATTTAGGTTGGCATCGATGCAGTGGGACTCCACACTGCAGGGTCTGGCTGCCAGCCAAACTCCTCTGTTACCAAGGAAACATGCTGCAGCCCGGAATCAGTGGAGAGCAACCCAGTTTAACCGTTTTTGGCTTTCTGTGGTCCACATCACAGAGGTCAACTAATATACAGCTGCACGCACATTAAGAACACATACACAAATGCAGAGGTATACGCAGCAGTATCAGCAGTATAAATGAAGCTGTTCAGTGTTATCACATAGACTAAACCTGGATATAACACTTTGATGCATGAAGGATTTCACTTATAAGGACTTCTACCAAGAAATTTGCAGAGCAGATCCCATAGAACTGGTTGCATTTTGACAATATAGTCAATGACGTTATTGAAATAACATTTATTTAAATAACATAATCCACTTCTTTTAAAGACTGACTGATCTGGTTACACAGCGGCCGATGACGAGCCACAACCCCACTGAAATCCTGTTAGATCAGGACTTGGCCAAGATTTTGCTTTGACTGTATCATGTGTTTATACTGTTTTACATGAAGTAGTGGCGGTGATGGAACATATAAATCAACACATAAATCAGCTACCAGATTAGTCTATACCACAGTATTCATCACAGATGAATACTGTTTTTAAGCATCCCTCCAGTATAAATGTGGCTATGTACTCATTCATTCATTCATCTTCTACACCGGTTGATCCGTCAGGGTCGTGGGTGAGCTGGAGCCTATCCCAGCTGACTATGGGCGAGAGGTGGGGTACACCCTGGACTGGTCGCCAGTCAGTCGCAGGGCTGACACACAAAGACAGACACCCACCCACACCTAGGGGCAATTGCACCTAGGGACAATGTAAAGTAGCCAGTTAACCTAATGTGCATGTTCTTTTGTGATTGTGGGAGGAAGCCGGAGTACCCGCAGAAAACCCACACGGACACAGGGAGAACATGCAAACTCCACACAGAAGAACTCAGACCGGGGTTTGAACCTGGAACCCTCTTGCTGTGAGGCAACAGCACTGACCACTGCATCTATGTGCTCATACCTGGCAAATAAATGTAAAAATCAACAACAAAGCTCTAAATAATCATCAAATAAGACAAATACGTGCAACTTGTGCAGAAGCACTTACTCCTCACTTCAGGCCAAGTTCAAACAAACAAACGCTGAGAAGTTATCATTTCTAATTTGTCAGAGAAGTGTGTGAAAAGCTGCCAGATTTCTGAGGAAAACTCAGAATGAATTCTTAGAACGCTTCAGTCAGTCAAAAGAGGAAGGAAAGAACCGCATGACAAGACTGAACCTAGACACAGAAGTGACCCTTCTGCCCTCTGGACTGAAGAGATAACAGCATCTGTTTTCAATTCTGCTTTCCAGCAGTCTCTTTTATTCAATTCATTTCTATATCTTGAAATTGAAAGGTTTTTTTTTTATTATTATTTATGCATAGATTTCATAGGTATTTTGTTGGCAGTACTTTTATAGTAAAAACACATAATACTTCACCGCAGACAATTCAAGAATCCTTTACCTACACAAAAGAACAACTGAGCTTTTGTCTCTACAAGAGATATACATGTGTGTTGAGGTGCAGTGGAGAGGGGCGTATTCTGCAGATAATTATTCATACTGAATATGTTTAATGTGTAAATAGGATCATTGTGAACAGTCTAAGAACTACTGAAGGCCACAGGGTAGTAGTGTCCCCTTAACTTATATCAGAGTGCCCTCTTCTGGTGGAAACAATACTGACCACATGGGCCAGTCAGCTACTGCATGTCTTTATTGTATTGTATTTATTCTTCCCCCCTTCTTTCTAACTTAAGAAGTAGGAGAATTTTCTCGACACAGGAACATATGATCCTTCATTTTGTCAGAAAAAATCAAAACCTCTAAATTTGGAGATCCATGGTCTTCATCGGACAGGTACACGTACAGGACACGTGCACAGCTGTATGCAAAAGCTTGGGCAAATTCAATATGTTGTTGATTTTTGAAGAAAAACTAAATACATACACTGCCTGCAGCAAATAAAGCTTTTCTTCAAATTACTTAAAAATTCAGTACTTAGTGACCCCCCTTTGGCAGATAGCACAGCTTGCAGACACACAACTGCAGGGATTTTAATTTCTGCTTTTCACTTCAAAAATCAACAACATATGGAATTTGCCTATGGCTTCCCAAACTTGTTCATGCGACTGTACACAGACTTACAGTGTTTGTACACACATCTACAAAGTCTCATGCACAGATTCATATGCAGATATATATACAGCATGCCCATGCACACATCAATACACATACAATATACACACTGGTACATTGTATCAATAAATCATATCACAAGAATAACAAACTAAACTGACCTATAATGTACACAACGCTGCTATTTTCTATCTGGCTATTACACTGTTTTTGAACAGTCATGCACTGCACCTACATTTATATCACCCTCAACATTGTTCCATAGAGTCACTGCTTTTGCTGAAATGCACTATTCAGATGTTATTTGCCTTTGCGAGAAATGAATAGAGGAATGTACATAATATGTGCTTAGTATACAGACTATAGACACAGTGACATGTTAATCTGTCATTTCACTCACAGATATTCTAAGTTTTACCTACTGTATTTGACAAAAAAGCAATACTGAGTTTAATTCTCACATGGGCCTGACCTTTCTTCAAAAACACACCCTTCTGTTATTACATGAAAAGTGAACTTGCTAACAACAATAGCAAAAAAAACAGGAAGATATATGTGGGAAAGAGGCAGCCCGCTTCCAGTAACTCCATACAGTTCCTCTTTCTGTAGAAGTCAAACCCTGACATATTTCAAACATCGCTCTTCCTGTTTTTATGGTATTCAAAAGGCCTACAAATAAGTGCACAGACCACAACACAAATACACACCCCCTCCAGTGTCAGCATGACTGCTCACACTGACCTCCCTGCACACAGACATTGAGCCCTGGTAGAGGTGGAGACCTGACATGTGGTGAAGGTGACAGTGCTCGCTGTGTTTCTTTCTGTAAAGCTGTCACTCAGAGCTTCACCTCCCTCTGTGCCTGTAAACAAAGCTGACACTCTGACATTGCCCTCGGGATCCGGGAGGTCCTATTCATCTCTACCAGCCTGTAAACACAAAACAGGGTATATTGCTGGGCAGACAGAACAAATAATGTGTGCTTGCATATTACTGTGTTTACAGTTCATGAGTTTATGTTAATGTATCCCTCGTTGTGCAACAGTAGGGGAATGCAGCTTTTTACCTCTGCTAAGAAGGCAGTGTTTTCACTCATATCTGTTTGTTGGTTATTTGTCAGCAGGATTAAGCAAACATTATGGAACCAAACTTGGTGGAGGGATGGGCCATGGGCCAGTGATGAATGCATTACATTTTGGTGTGGATCTGGTTAAAGTGGTGTATCCAGGAATTTTTGATCACTTTCCTTAATGATTAATTAATGTTCAGCAATTTAAAGCTTATTCAATTTCACATTAACCCTAACTGTTACATTGCATATCTGTAAGTGTATTTTCATGTCAGTGTCAGAATCATCTGACATTTAAAGCATATTTTATAGACATTTAAGCTGATGGAGCCTGAGTGGAAACATAGCCCTATGTAAATGAAGTGCAATCTACATAGAGAGACTAAGAGTTGACAGTCACAGTGAAGGAAATGAAATGACTGTCAAAGAGTTGAGCTATCAAAGATGCAAAAATGTGTGTGTGTGTGTGTGTGTGTGTGTGTGTGTGTGTGTGTGTGTGTGTGTGTGTGTGTGTGTGTGTGT